>VXAZ01000257.1:343877-371715 GCA_013399875.1 Gymnorhina tibicen
GCCGCGCCGCCTCCCGCGCTCGCTCAGCGCATCCTCCGCGCCGCTCCCGCCGCCGCCCTGCGCGCCGCAGCCGCGGCTCTGCGCCCGCGATCCTCGGCGGGGAGGAGAGAGTAAAGCGGGACAGCCCGCCCGGAGACGGGAGGCCGCCGCCTCCCTCCCCGCCTCCCNCGGGGAGCGCTCCCGGTCCTGCCGCGCCCCCGGCGCATCTTCCCTCGCCGCGGCGCGGGCGGGGCCGGCCGGGGCCGCCGCCTTTCCAGGGGTGCTCTCGCCTCTCAAGTTTGACACGTTCCGGCGGCGCCGGCCGCTCCCCGCCGCCCCCGCGGCCGCCGGATCGTGCATTGTCTGCAGGGCAGTTCCGCGCGGAGCGGAGCGCTGCGGGCCGAGCGCGCCTGTGGCCGCCCTGCGCGCTCCCGGCTCCCGCATCCCGGGCCTCTGCCCGCGCGGCTCCCAGCGGAATATTGCAGCCCCGAGGGGCACGTTGCGGGGAGGGAGGAAAGGACTCGGACAGGGTGCGGGGGAAGCCTCTGCGCCCCTGCTGCCGGGTATCGTCTGGGAGTAACGGAGAAGGGAGGCTCCTCCATATCCTGCGTGTGGATACAAGCATCCTGCCGGGCGTCTCCTCCGGGCTGCAATTTGTAGAATATATATGTATTTTGAGACTGGTTGGGAAGATCTGTGGCCCATACTTGCTCCCGAAAGAAGGTTGTGAACACACACCCCAAGAGCAGACACAGAAGTAATTGGAAGAGAATTGAAGTGATGGTGTCCTCGAACAACAGATTGGAGCTCTAGACACACGGTAGCCAGGGCATGGTGGGCACCAAGGTGCCTTGACTTGAGCCCGGATATGGACTGTGGAGTAACAGCACAGAAGGGGCCTCTTGCACTCTCTGCTGGCTATTTCCCACCCTAAAATATAGAGAGACTTTTCCCGCACAACTGTGCAGCAGAATAAAGAGTCTCATGAAAGCAAAACCAAGGTATGGCTGTAATCCCCAAGAACGGCCTCGGCGGCATGCCTGGCTACTGCTAGTGTAATGAAGTGGCCGTTTAATTTGATTGAATAGTGCCTCCAGAGCCTGGCATCAAGGGGATACGCTGTGCTTTGCACCCACTCCTCAACTTCAGAGTGTGGGTCCCAGGAGCTGCCCTTGCTGCCAGAGAGCCACGGAGCTGAGCTTTGGCAGCCCGGAGGCAGCGGGAGCGGGGCTTGCCAACAAACAAAGCCAGACAAGCTGCGTTGAGTACCCACCACCCAGCTTATCCAGACGTTGCGAGCGTACAGTGGTAAATGTGTATCAAGATGGATCCTGTCTACAGCCCTCAGAATAATTTCAGGTGTGTCTTATAAACAAACTATGACATTTTTCCTGTGACTAGGTTAGCAGAAATACATTATACTTAGTCTGCTCCCTAGCAATCAATTGTTCTAAGTAGGTGTTATTTATTAAAGTATTGATTAGGGACCCAAGTCTGTAGTCCTTAAGTGAGCCAGCTCATTGCTGATAGGATGGAATATTTGATTGAGAGTTTTGAGATAAGACTTTATGTAATTCTATTGTCACAGGAAAAGAAGGCGCACGTGACAGCTTTCCAGGGGAAGATGCATTCATGCCACTTGGAATTCAAAGGAAGAATAACGTGTGAAAACTGCAGTCATTGCTTTACCGGAGCACCTTCTGTCCTGCTCTCCGTGGTGCAGGGTGCATAAGCTGTCACAGCAAAAATAAGTCTAACTGGGGAAAGTGAGTTGCATACTATAAATGTAAAAGCTCGGTGTCTGTTGCTATGGCAGGTGACCGGGGAGAACACCGTCCTCCAAGGGCCATCTCCTGTTCGCCTGGCGAAGGAACCTTTCCTGCTACATCTGTGGTGGGCGCCTTTGTGAGCAGGGCGAGCAGAATGCGGCTCTGCTCTTTGTTCAGGTTGTGTTACGAAAAATGCTTTAAATGGATGACCTTGAAAACAAAGCCCAAACAAGAGTCCTGGCACGAGGTCCACTGACAGCGAGTTCTCATGCCCTGCTGCCTGCAGGACTCACAATTATGTTTTTCTTCAGTTTTGGCTACTTACAAAAAAATGCTGTGAATTTGAAAAATAAGGTAGCTTAAACTAACGATTTCTGGGGGTTGTTTTTGTGTTTGGAGGATTGATTTTTATTTTTTTCCCTCTCTGTCTCCAATGGAACAGAAGGCAATGTGAATCCCTTTTGTTTACTTCTTTGTTTCTGCTCCTGACTGCTTAATAACATTAGCAGATATGTGTGTGGCTCTGCTGTAGTCTGGGGCTAGTTGTGGCTATTACAAAGTTAGGAGGAAGAGGTTAGGAAGGAACAATGACAAAGCCTTGGTTCGAGAGGGTAGAATGGACAAAAAGGACAGAGAAAAAAAAAAGAAAGTATTTATGTAGGAAAAGATGGTAAATGCATATGCTAGAACAATAAAAGATTTTTATTCTGTTATTTCTAGGAAATGAGATTTCCAATTATTTTGATATTAAAACATGTTAAAGCAAATGCAATATTTATTGAAGGGAATCTTCTGTTTTATAAGTTGCACGGACTCAGACACTCCAGGTGCAAAGAAACACCCTAGCATATAATCTAGTACTGTGATGTAGCGATGCTAGTACTGTGCTTGTAATCAGGATTTCTGGTTATCATGCATTGCACACAGTCACTTAGAGTCCTATATAGAATCTAGTTTCTTTTAAGACTGGAAGGAATTGTTTACCTTTGCTTAGTCATCAGTAAATGCAACTTATATTTTCAAAATGTTTGCTATGGAAAGATGGAGAACATTTGGGGATGAGTGAAATTAATTATAAAATTGTTTTTGGTGCCTAGATCCATGTAAAATGTTTCTGGTGGAAAAGACTGGCAATTATTTATCTTGGTGATTTGGAGCCTGATATTTATAGCAATACTGTTTGAATGCTTTAGGAAAAAAAGATTATTTCTCCCATCCTGCCAATAATTTGGGAAAAAAAGGTCAAAATTTTTTATATACTATATATAGGAAAGCTTATCTTATACTGAGTCTTTATTAATCTCTCAGAAAATAGCACAGAGAAAAATGAAGAGAACATATGGTGTCTTCTATCAGTCAGTCATCATTACTGCTTCTTCACACTATGTCATCACCCCACAAATAGCAAATGAGTGTGAATTTCTCCCTGCTGAAAGAGAAAAGAAAAAACTGGTTAGTACAGCCAAGTAAAAAAAAACACTAATAAATATTACAATAGCATCAACTGGAACATTATATAAAATATTAATGACAATGAGAATGCAGAGGGAAAACCCTCTAAACTGTCAAACAATAGTATCAAACCTGAAAATGTCGAGCTGGAGCAGAACTCATGAATTTCTCTTGATTTGATAATCAAGCTTGAAATATTGATGGACACAGTCTCTCTTGCCCATTCTTTATGAATGATTCTGTGCTATTTGAGGTGCTCAAACAGACAGAACTCAAATAAGAATGGCAAGGAATGTAATGTAATAGTTTGTCTCTGGGGCATCCATAAAATCCTGAATTTCGTTTTTAAGCAGACATCTAGGAAAAATATAATTTTTATTTAATTCCCCGATGTTCCTATTACACTTTAGTATAAAGGTTGCAATTGAAATCCTTATCTGCAAAGCCCCTGTGCCATTCTTAGCCTCTTGCAAAGAAATGTATGACAAAGCAGCCTTGGAAAAAGCTGCCACAGGAACTTAATAAACCCCAACACTGGAAACATCCATCCCAGCTTTGGAAGGGGCATTTCAAAATCATCCCTCTTTAGAAGCAGCAAAAGCAGTTGAGGTTTATGGAGAAAAAACTCTATATATGTGTGTGTGTGTGTGTCTGTCTGTCTGTCTGTATGTAGTGCAGCAAAGCAGCAATTTAAGAGCCTCACTGGCATGTCTAAAGCAGATCTGGGCCATACTGTCTCCCAGATCTTCAATCCTTCATTCCCTTTGGATCCTTCCCTCAAAAAGCAACTCATAACAGGATGCTAATGCACCTGGAATTGAGCCCCATATGTAAACTACATGGGGAGCAAGCTCATGTGCAAGCTCCTCTCACTTTGGCGCCCAGCTGAAATAGGTGTGCACAAGGTGCTTGGCTCAAACATCTGCCTATGTAGATGCTTGGGCTAGAGTTAAGTCTCTTCTATGGCCAGTTCCAGGATCCGATGGTGTTACTGATGCTGCTTTAGAGTTACCAGACCTGACGGGGGGAACAGAGCTTTTCTCTAAAGACTATTTTCTTAAAATTGCTTTCACACAATGAGCCAGTCAGGGTGAACTGGGCAGGCTGGGGTACAGGACAGTGCCAGCGAGGGTCGAGGAAGAGGGGAAAGCACGGAGAATGCTAAGGATAGAAAAAAGTGGAATAACAGTAAATTTTCTGGGAGTTAACCAAAATTAAGAAAATATGAAATAATTCCATGCACTCTGCCCCTGGAGCAATGCTTCTGCATAGGTAGTACTTGGCAAGGTTTCTGTGGAGAGGCAGTGTCTTTTTCAGACCAAGAAATATCAATGGGACAAATTGTAGGGTACACAAATCATTCTTTGGGAACAAAATAAAAATCTCTGGAAAAATTATAAAAACTTCAAAAGATGGAACTGGAAGAGATGTATTAGATCATATGGTTCATTGTTTGCTAAAAACAGAAATAAATTGCCCCCTGGAGATAGAGAACATCAGTTATTTAATAAAATATAGCCAAAGGGCCCAGAAGGAACAATATGGTTTAGACAGGAAAGCCTGAGAAGCATTTGATTTAGTCTTAAGTGAGAACAGCCAGACCCACCAGACTCAGAATCCAAAAATGGCACTCACAACAACTCTTTGGAAACCCCATCAATACCTTAGAGTAACTGGGAGCTGGGGCTGTTGTGCTCCTTACACTGGGTAGGTGCTGGAAGGGATTCTTTCTGCAGGACATACAAGGATGTGTGTTGAAATACTCCCTAGAGCAACACATAAGGGTGCAGGGGTTTGGAGTATTTTACTGCCTCCTGTTTTTTGTCCACCCTGGAAAAATGGTGGTTAAGATGGAGTAATTGCTGATGGCTCTTTGAAGGACCGAACCTGAAGGTAAATGCTGTTCTCTAAGGACTAACTTGGTGCAGGTGGTATGATGTGCTGTTCTGAGTTTGGGTCTTCATGGGGTGTATTCAAATCCCATCAGTGCTGGCATTTGGGGCTCGGGGCTCTTTAGGATTGGCTTCGTTGCCCTGGATGGATTTGCTTTGTCATTTCCTGAGACAGTACAGCTCAGGGACAGAATTTGTGTGCACCTTGTATGCAGCTCCTTATTGTTTGTGTTTGGGCAAGAAATGAAACCGTGATCTATCAGTATAGTGATGGACTTTGCTGTGCAGCTGTTGTGATGGTGCTGAGCATGTTTTTCCGAGTGGATGTGTGGAATAAATCACACTGGAAAGATGAATTGGAGAAAAATATGCTCAATGTTGGCCAGCAAAAGTGATCCTAGTGGGATCATTCCATCACTGAAGGAATGTGTCACAGCTCTTTCATAGGTGGCATAAACAAGTTCCTTTTTAGGCTGCTGGGAACAGGGGCATATCTCCTGACACTTGCATTCATTCTTCTCAATTTTATGTGTTTTGTAAGTTGGTGGTGTGAATCAGCAGAGAGGGAGCACTGTGCAGGCATATAAGCCTGCTCCTGAACCACTGTTCTGAGGACCAACCAAAGCAAAATAACTACAAAGTGAGGCTCTTCCCAGCCTCAGGTGAGGCCTGGCTCCTGATCCCTTATCATGGACCTTCTCTCTCTTCAGCATCTCTTGCCTTCTGCTCCTTTATCCTGGGGAGTGCACCTCTGCATCGCCCGTGCTGCCCACGAGCTGCCAAAACAAACCTGTCTTTGACCAGACCTTCCTGCCACCTCTTTTTCCTTTGCTGCCTCTGTCTTTTGTCTCTCGTTACTATTAACAGTTCAACTTCTTTTTAACATATAATGTGGAGAATTGATTTTGTGTGTGGTTCATGCAGAGGGAGCTGAGCCTGTGACCGAAGCCAATGTTTCTTTTTCTTCATTCTCCCTTTGTTTTGCATCTGTCATGCTGTTTTCAATAAACAGTTAAAATAAGTACAAGTATTGTGGTCAACTGGGATTTCACCTAGTCTGCTTGCTTGAGTGCTCCTCCTGTGAGGTGCGAATGCCATACTCTGGAGCTGCTCTGTGATACATGGTTTCATTACATGCTACCACTCCTTGTTTCTCCTGCACTTTCACTGTTTGAAATACTGAGAGGAGCAAAACCAGGGGCAAAGGGGAAGCCATAGATTTAGGCCTGGCTTTGCATGACCTCATTGGCTGGGTTTTGTTTGCAAACCCAAAGGTGCTTGAGATTCAGGTCATTTCTCTCAATCCCCCTGCAGTGGTAGGCACGTGTGAATGCATCAGAGAAGAGAGAGAAATGACTCACACTGTGATCCATCTTTATTTCAAATAGTCCTTGGCAAAAGTGAGAGGGTGGCTTTTGTGTTGCAAAACCATGTTGATTTAATTTTTATTTTGCCAAGCCAGGTGTGTTTTGGGAAGAGGTACTTTATATCTTATCTATCTATCTATCTATCTATCTATCTCTCTATCTATATATCTATCTGTCTATCTGTATATCCCAGAGGGTGAGAGCAGCACAGACTTGTGATTTTCAGTTTGGCCAGCTTCTCAGAGGAAAGTTAACAGATCAGTTCAGCAGAAAAAAAAGTAAACTATCTTTGACCTGTGGATTTTCCCCTCTTGTTTTCATTTCTGAACAGGCATTGTCGTCTTGTCTCATTAGAGGTAACACAATCTGAAGGGTAAAAAGGGAAAAATCCCAGCTATTGGCATATGTAATGCAAACCAGCTCTTATTTCCTTTGTAAATCAGGAATTGTGGGAAACTGTAGCAGATGTCTTGTCAACTGGGGAATCTGCTGTTGTCCTTTGAAAGGCAGCTGCTGCCTCGGTGAACTGGCGTTCCTCAGAGCTGGAGCTTGATGCTTCCAGAGTCAGGCTTTCAGTCTTCCCTGAATTTTGAATCACTGAAGCACCTCCAAGGTCACTTCCCGGAATACCTTTGTATTTTCATCACTTTGGGCCATCTGGACTAGATGAACAAGGTGATGTCAGTGAACTCCTTTGTGAACAACTATCCATATGACAAAGGGAAGAATGTCGTGAGCAGGGGAGGCAAAATCTCAGGGCAGACTCAGGATTTCAGGTTTATTTTGAACCAAGCAATGTAACCTTTCAAATTCACAAAGCATTGTCAGCTCTTGTAATCCTTTATTAGTCTGCTTGGGTTTGATTTCTGTTTGTATTTTTACTATCTAGGGAAAAACAGATTTTGGCATCCTTTAGTCTGAACGTTGTCAACTGTCATTGTAGGAGTAAGGCAAGTAAGAATTCCTTATGTAAGCAAGATTTAATTGACTGGGCACTTAGGGACAAGAAAAAAGGAGAAAAAAGGAAAAGGATTAGCTGTAGCTTGATTCAGGCACCCTGTCCGTTCTGGAAATAAAGGAAAAGAGAACATAAGCTGCTACATTTGTGTGATTGCACTAAAATAGCAGCTTGTGTTTACATTTTAACTTTCCATTTCAAGGCTGCTGGCTGTGTAGCTGGAAGCACAGATTTGGGATGTGGTGAGTACCTGTTTGGTGGGCTCTGTTACAGACCCCAAACAGCCAACACACAAATTTTGTCCTTTTGATATCAGTGCCAGCTTCTGGGGCCAAGACTTATGACACTGGGCATTACATAGCATCTTTGCAAGTGCTGTAAAATGAGAATATGCAGAAAAAAGGACACAAATAATGTTTGCTCTGTCTCTCTCAAACTGATTTTCCTTGTGCAGTTACAGTGGTCAGTGACTTTTTGTGCTACTGTTAATTCAGCACTACACTGAAATTCTCCCTTATGTCATCTAGGGCCGGGCTCCGCCCCCAGGTCCATTTTGAGTGGTTCCTTAGTGTGTCAAGTGTCTCGTTAGGCTCCGGGTGAAACACAAAGCAGTATTTTATAGTGTGTCAGATCTGAAGCACCAGTTGCAGTATAAATGCTCTCACTCTCGTGTCTAATTCACTCCCACTGATCCCTAATGTAGGTGATTCCCTGGATGGCTTCCCCAAATACTGACAGCAAAACTACAGCCATATGCTGGAGGTGCCAACAGCCTTTCCTTTTTAATAATTCTTGTTCTAGTTACAAAGCTGTTCTCAGGGTTGAAGGAAATCCTCTCCTTCCCCTCCCCTCTCCCTAGGTTTTTGGAGAGATCGATGACTTTTGGCTGTCACTTTGCAAATCAAGCTGTTTTCTAATCTACACTCAGTTATTTGCCCTTCTGTACCTTAAAAAGCAATGATAGAGATCCCTGGCAGGAATTCAGTGATGACATGTGACCATTTTCTCATTAAGCAAGCCAGCTTGCACTGGAACCTCGCTGCTCCTGCGGCTCTCAGAATACAGTAAACTTTTTGTTTAATCCCACAGAGTCCTTGAAGTTTATTTCATTACAGAGTATAATATCTCCTAATGGAAACTAGGTAATAGACATACCAAGAACTAGCAAACAGGAGATTTTGTGTCAAAAGAGAATTCAATTTTAATTAATCTTTTCAGAGTAATTCAATTGAGTCTTCAGGAGGAACCTATTTCTGCTTTTCCCTACAGTTCCCTACACTGATTCTGCGTATTTTAAATCTCTGACTCAGTAGTCCAAGAGTACAGCTAAATAAAAAGCAAAAGATACATATTAGACCACAACTTGGGAAATTTGCTTGTATACAAGGATTGGATCTTTTCCTGTTAACAGGACTAGTGTGTTTGGGTGAGAACAGTAGGATCTTTATGGCTTTCCCATGTCTCAGTCCCCTCTCCTCCCCCCCACAGCGTGTGCACAGGTGTACGTGTATCCATGTGCATCTGTGTAAATATTCCGTAGTTTTTCATTGACAAGAAGACTTTCCTCTTCTGAATCTTAGTTTAAACATGAGCATTTATTTGTTACTTCCTCTGCATCCCTTTAGCAGTGCAAGATAGAGCTCTGTGTCAGCAGGACGGGTGCAGTATATGTGTGTTTACTCTCTGCCTGTATCTACAACCTCCAGAGCCAGATGCCATAATTCACACATGAGTTTCAACCAGTTTAGAAATGATTCTCTTTAAAATGAAAAGAAAATACATAGAATGTATAAACATGTAGCATTATCTCCTTCTAGCTAGTTCTCTTCTGATCTCTGAACAACTAATTTCTCAGTTTTTATTTTCATTTTGTTTAGGGCTGAAAAAAAGGATTTCTTGGCATAACTCTGATTTTTGATTGCTTTCAATTAAAGCACTTTTATTTTTCAGATGATATTCTATTGGCTATAAAGGGAACATGTGTCACCCAGATATGCTCTGCCCCCATCCAGCTGGGGAGGGTCTGTCTGAAAAGGATGTGGTTAGAAGGTAGGTTGGGATTCACTTGCTGTAAGTATAAAAAGTACAAAATCATGTCATCCCAGAGCAGTAGTTATTTCCTGACATCCATTTTATGCAGAAGTATGAAGACGAGGGTTTTTATGAAGAAGAGGGTTTACCAGAAAAGTGTTGGCCAGGTGTGTGCAGGGAGGCCCCGTGTCCACGGGGCGATGCACAGTTCCGAGCACAGAGCCACGTGCGGAATGTGCTCCCTCTCCCGCTCTCATTTGTGCTGTAGCCTGTAATAGAAAATAAATTAATGTATTCATTTTAATCTTAGGCAAGGGAGAGTGACATATATTGCTTATCTGGTAGTGCAGGGAGTCCGTATCATCTCTGGCAGAGTGGGGAACACGCTGGCAAACAGAGCCTGCTCTGCAGAGGGGGCCTGATGGAAGGTGTGCAGTGCAGCTGTTGAAGTGAGAGCAGCTGAGTGCTGCAAACCAGGCTTTAAATGCCCAATTTATTTTTCATTTAATTCTCCCCTTAGCTTTATTTAAAATTGTTTTGATAATGGGAGGCATTTGGCTTTGGGAATCTAGCACAGGGAGATGAGAACACTAAGAGTTTGATTTGCTGTTTCTGTAAGTATATATAGTATTGCTCTTGTTGTACAGTGCAGCTTGAATTCAGATGCACTGCTTCCCCTCAGCACGCTGGGTAATACATCTAGCCAGAAAGTGCCACTAGAATGGGGCAGGGAGAAAAAAGAGAAGCAAAGAGTTGAAGGGAAGAGGGTAAAAAGAAAAATGGATCAATAAAAAATGGGGAAAAATAGTGAAGGGGATAAGAGTGGTAAACAAAAATGAAGGGATATGGCATATGTTAGAAAAAGGACAGGAAAATGCGAAGTGGCTTGAGGATGCTGGGAAATCTCATCTTTTCAAAAATGAGACTCTCTGGGAACCAGAGTAAGGCTTGATGTTAGAGCATTCCCTCACAGGCTAAGCAATGGCAGGAGTGAGAAGAAAAGCCTAAAAGGAAACTGAGGAGGAAAAAAGAGAGAGTGCTTTTGAAAGTGGATGCCATTGGTAACAAGAGGGAGCTGGTGCTGCTTTCTGCTAGGGTGCAGAGATGCTGATCATCCTGCTGGGGGCTGTGAGGGATACAAATGCACAGCTGGACCTGCCATGAGACCTCCCCGTTTTCCAAGAACTACATTGGAAGAACTTGACTGTATTGTACTTAAGGGCTATTTATTTGACATGCTGTAGAAACTTGCTTTTCATTAAGGGAAGAGAAGAGGTGAATCTGAGATAATAGTCTAATTTATAAAAGAAAGTATCTTTTCCTCAGCATTTTTAACAAGGGAGTCAAACTGAGGCAGAGAAGGCTGCAGAAGGAGGCCCCACGTGTCCACTGAGCCAGCAAATAGTTTGACCCAGCAGCTATTAGTGCTTATTTTGGGACACTTTTGAAATGTCTGTTTCAAGGCACAAGTCTGCAGAAGCAGGGGCTGCCCAGGCTCCTGGAACAGCTGGCACTGAGGCACGGATTCCCTGCTGGAGCTGTTGCGGCAGGGACGGGGATTGGAAAGTCTCCCCACAGTCCCTGCACAGGCAAGGCAGCGGCACTAACACGTAACAGGGCGCAGCGCTGCACGGCGTGGCACCAGCCGTGGGCTCCCGCGGCGGGCCTTTGCACCAGCAGGTGTTACCAGTGGCTGGAACTGGATTTATCGAGGCCTCGGACCTCCTCGCCCGGGGCTCCTCCTGGCCCCGTGGACCCGGCTGCCCCGTCTGTGCTTGCGGGGTGCGCTCACATCAGCCCTCGCTCCCTCTCTTCGCATCCCCGCTGCCCTGCAGCACGGGGAGCTTGCCCAGGGAGCAGGTAACGGGTGAGCAGAGCTGATGGCTGCCCAGAGGAGACAGAGGGATGGGCTGTGGCGCAGAGCAAACGCCCGCGGTAGTCTTCTTTGACCGCACAAGGAGCTGCATCTCTTGAAAACAAGACAGATCAACAAAGGTTAGGATTCTGTGTTCAGTTGCTTTAATTCCTGTGGGGATACTGGGATTGAGGAAAACTAAGTAAAAATACAAAAACTTGAGTAAATACCTGAGTAATTCTTAAGAAATGTGCTTAGGAAATCAGATAAATAATAGGGAACCCGAAGGAAGACCACAGCAGTGTTCAGAGCGCTCCATGACAGGCTGCAAATAGGAGCCATCTCCTTCTTAAATCAAAGTGATGGAGAAGTATTACGAAGATCTGTATCTATTTTATGCCTTTGTATGGTATGGCTGGCAACTCATCTGCTACCTGTTAAGGAGCAATGTTTAGCTACAGCTTCCTATTTACTGCCATCCTTTTCTATTTGAGCATGTGTAATTTAAAATCATTTGAAAAACTAGCAGAGTGAAACAAACTGTCTGAAGCACACAAGGTTATTTCCTTAGAATTTGGGCTTTAATGGCATGCAGAAAGGGGCTTGCTTAATTTCCTTCAGGTAGTCTTTGATTTTGCATGGTTCCTTTGAGTCCAGCTTCATATAAAGTTGTCTTGGGAAGGTAATAGGAATCAGAGGTCTTAGGAGGAGAGGGCAGTACCACAGGGATAGGGGGGTGGCACCAGCACTGCATTTGGCCCCATTTGTGAAGGAACATTGCTGAAGATGCTGTGTGTACGGAGCAGGGATAAAATGAAGAACTGTGTCAGTCCTCTAATTTTTGCAGAATGAAGAGGTTTCCCCTCCCCCCCACCCCCATCTCACAAGCATTTGGCTTAAAATGTGCTCTGACTTGCTAGCCAGGTGGCTGGTAGGGAGTACAGAGCTCATGTCTGTGCCAGGGAGGGAGGCCGGCGCTGCTCGAAAGCCCTTTCTCTGAGTGCACAGAGCCTGGTGCAGGGCTGGGATGTCGATGCTCTGGGATCTTCCCTCTCTCTCCCACAGACTTCACCTGGTGTGCCATGCCTATTTTAAAAACATCTGAGTTGTTTTCTTATGTTTCTTGTTGGAGTGTGAACCACCAGCCTCATGCCTTGGGTTCCTGCTGGAGCTATGGACTGTGACAATTAAACCAAATTCCTGATTTGTGCAAAAAACCCTTTTCTCTCTATCTGATGCAGGGCTTAGGAACACACAGCTGTCCCAGGTGACTTTCTGAGAGGATGAGCAATCTCCTAATCCACTTTCCATCAGCATCATGCTCTGCAGCTGTGTTGGTCATACAGCTGAAAGGCATCTGAATGTCACTGGTAGAGGTAACGTGTCAGGTGCAATCGTCTGTACAGCCTTTGGCAAATGCAGTGGTAGGATCAAAGGTCTAAAGCTCTAGTAAACAGAAAAAAGCAACAAATAAACAGTCAAATAAAACTCTCTAACTCAGAGTTTGTGGATCTGCTCATCCTCATCCTTACTTCAGGATTAGCTTTTCTCTTGCCCCCTTTGCTTCCTTTGTTTTTCAGTTGGCTTTGCTATGGGTTTTCAGGAAGATTATTTCTGTTTAGGAGGTATGAAATAAATAATTAAAATCCTTAGTTCTGTAATTTGCCCTGTATTGACAAAGCCTGACAGCCTTCCCACTGGAGGCATTGCTGATGCAGCTGGCAGAGACAGGGCTCTTGGGCAGGAACATAAAGCTACTAATGTGGGTGAACTTAAAACTCTGAATTAACTCTTCTGAAAGTTGAGTTTACTCTTCAGACTTCTCTGAACCTGGACCTCCCTGAAGGTGTTGCAGTAGCCCCAAGGGTGCCATTACCCCGTGGGGCTGTAGGTTCTCCAGGGCACGGCGCATTTCATCCCGCGGATCTGGTGTGTGTCTTCCCCGACGGCTCTGACCCCACGCGCAGCTCGAGGAGCTGTGCAGCACACGCACCGTGTAACTGCAGTTACGTGGCAGTAGGAAATAGCAAGAGGGGTTTTATTTTTGCTGGCTTTTACTTTCCATAGCCTTCAGAATAACAGAAGTTATTTTTCTCAAGCTGTCAAGGAAAAAATACTGTGTTGAAGCAGAGACTGAGCTTAAGGCAGCTCGGGTGGAGCAGGAGCTTTCAGCACTTCCCCATGTGCAAGCACCTACTGGGGCTCTTGGCTCTGCCTGCCCTCTGTTCCAGCCAGATTTTGTCCAGGAGCTGGGCATGCCCATCCAGAAAAGGACTGGGACACCTGCACATCAGGAGCTATTGGGAAGAGATGAGGGATCTGGACAAAGCAGTGCTCCATCACCAGGTAGTCCTTGGTACCTGGGAGCAGAATGTGGGTATTTCTCCTTTCATGCCTTTGTACAAGGATCAGCAGGGAGGCACCAAAAGCTGCGAATACTATGCTGAGCAGCACGTTCTGCACTTCTGCAGCAGCCAACAAATACTGAATCAGGTTCAGCTGAGGCTGGGCCTCCAGGGATTAATTCCACTGGGGGAACAGAGAGACCCAAAACTTCTGTCATAATAGCCAAAGGAAAGAAAGTGATGCGAGCACAGACACTTGCATGATCTTGTGTTTTGGAAAGTGCAATGGATCTGTAAACCTGCCAAGGAAAAGGGTTTAGCTCGGATTTGCATCTTTCTTTTAGTCAAGAAAGCAGCATGCATGGAAGCCTGGACACTTCCGATGGAAATGGCATCACCTCTACTTGGCAGTGGCCAATCTTGTCCCTGTAACGCGCTGCCGTCACGGCCAGGCAGTGCTCCATGAAAGGATGGCGCACCCAGCCCTGGTGCCGTGCAGCCCCGAGTGCGGTGGATGAGGAGGGAGGCACCGGGAGCGCCGTGAGCCCCCGGGCAGGGCCGTGCCCCGGGCCCCGGTGCCACCTGCACCGCCCCGACCGCAGCCTCGTGCGAGGCCGCTCCTGGTTTTAGTCGGGTGTTGCCTGTCTGACGTGTGAAATACCTGAATCGAGTGCAGTATTAACAACTGGCATGTTAACAGCCCGTTTTGAATCTCAGGAGAAAACACGGCCTTTGGAGCTAATACAGCGTGCAGCAGGGGAGGACAGGGACAGCTGGAAGGTGGCTGTAGCTGTTGCTAACAATGTGGTTTGTTGGAACCTGAGGGGTTTATTAAAAGCTGCTCTGTTTCACATTTTGTCTACCCATATCTATATTTTGCTAAAAAAGCAACATGTGACATGTAGATTTGGATACTTCAAAACTATCTAGTCCCAGAAGCATTGACTGAGATGAGAATACCTGAATTTCATCACTCTTGAGGATACCTTCCTGAACACAGACACTGGAGAAAGTTAAACACAAAGAAGAAATAATTTCTTTCTTCAACCACTGCCAAATGATGGATACTTATCAATGCATGTATCTAAACAGACATCAATATTTTTCTAGCCATGTTTTATAGCTATTATTCTTGAGACTGATCATAGTCCCAGGGCCAGGTATGCCAAAACTCCTTGGTAAAAAATGTAAGAAACTTTGGGGTGTGAAATAATTCTGTGACTGTCTGCCCATTCCCCTCTCCATTTCCCCCATCCGGCTCCATTTCCCCACCTGTACCCTTGTCCATCCTTGGCCTGGCCAGCCAGAGGGAAGCAGCATCTTGGAGGGCAAAGAAAGAAACGCCTTCCTTGGTGCCAGAACACTGAGTCTTAGTGCTCTACTTAGGAACAGGTAAATGAAGACCTTGATGAGGAAGGATAAACACACCAGGACAGTCAGCAGTACCCAGGAATCCCCAGAAATGGCCTGCCCCAGGTGGAAGGAGCTGCAGCACGTCAGCAGACACGCAATGGCCATATCCTGCTCTGAATGGGACCCAGCAAGAAGTTAGCACATCTTCCAGATTTGCATCAGCAAAATCACAGATGGAATTGTATTTTCTGAAATGTTTGAAGGACAGTACAGCTCTGCCAGCAGAGTGAATGCAATCAGATCCAGCTCAGCAGCAGTGGGGCTGGGACACCATTTTATTCCTTTTCCGTTTGTAATAATTCCAGGCTTTAGCACTCCCACTTATTATTGCAGTGGCTGACAGGGGACCTACAGGAAAATCCAGTTTTATTGAAACTGTAAAGGTCAGTTTTGTTGAGCATTTCCATGGTGAAAATAGTAAGTTAAATGTATTCAGACTTCTCAAGCTCCTCAGTTCCATGGTTGGACTGACCAACTGGAAGATTTTCCCTGCAAGCTATTGTAATAGTATCTTGTTGCACAGCTATCATGTGTGGGGTGGGCTTGAGGTTTTTGTCAGAAAAATAAAAATTGCTGGCCAGATTCTTCAGCCTTTGCAGTGCTGTCCATGGCCAGACTGCTGCCAGGAAGTGACAGGCTCCGAAGGCAGTGGGAAGGCAGCTTTTCAGTATTGCCATTTCTGTCTCACCTGGGACTCCTGCTGACTGTGCCCCTAAAGGGTGTTTTGTGCAAACGTTCCTTCATTTGTCTCTGCCAAGTGTCACCTGGGACTCTGCTGTTTCCCCCTGATGTCCATGAGGTCTTTGCTCTGTGTGGGTTGGGTTAGTCCATAATAGGATACATTTTATTAGGGCCCAGATTGTTTTTGGTTAATTTTTCAGGCGAGTGTGATCTCTCTGTCATTCCCTGAACATTGGATGGCATTCACAGCTCCTGCCTCAGGAGATGCAGGCACCTTTCTCTGAGGTGCTGCTACACCTTGAAACATTCCTTCTCGTGTCTGCAAACCTGCAGGAATCCCTGCCCCAGCAAAGGCACACTGGAGCTGAAGAGGCTTCTCTCTGTGCAGTAACTCCTTGCAGGGAGCAGTAACACATTTCTTGTTCAGTCATTGTAACTAAATGCCCGGTCCTGCTCTATGGATTTTCAAATAATTCCTCATCAGTCTCACATACTTTCTATATTTCTTCTTCTGCTTGTTACTGAGGTGCCATGGGCATAAAATGGAGATCTTCCTTTTTAAAAAGTTCATCTGCTCCTACCACTCTCTGCTAATCAGTTCTTTCTTTCCACAATTTTCAGAAGGCTCTCTCAGTAGCCAGGTGTGGTGGCATCTCCTCCAGGGTTTCTTAGCTTTTGTGGTGTAGGCCGCTGTCACTGTGTAAATCCTTCACAGGATCACATGGAAGAGGGTCTTGTCACCTCCCCTGGCTGTTTTGTAGATATCATCATACGTGTGACATATCAAAAAGGTGTAGAGAAGCAATTGCCCTGGGAAGGGAGTGTTCTACCTCACAGTTAGGCTGTGACCCCTGCCCCGGCTCTGACGCCACGGATGTCAGGACTGTGGCTCCTGGGTTGTTCTGCCAAAGCCCAAAGCCCTGTGTGTCCTGTGCTGGGTTCCAGCTCAGGGACTGTCTGAGTGCACAGAGCACGGGCAGGCAGTGGCCGGGGCTGGTGTCACTGGTGGCCGGTCCCCACGGGAGGCTTGGGCAGCAGTGGGGCGGTGTGAGACTGCTGCCCCCAGTCCCACAACCCCTCTCCACTGGACGAGGGTGCAGAGAGGTGGGGAGAGCATGTCAGTGAGAGATCCCCTGCAGAGACCGGGACTGAAATTATTTTATTTTATAACTTTTTGCATGGATGTTTGTGCCTTGAGATAATCCCTGAGCAAGTGAGGCAGTGCTTGGCTGTGCCCAGGGGCCCTGCTCATGCTTGTGTATTTTGGATGTTGCCACACTGGCCTGTGCAGTTTGTACAGGCTGCAGACCCTTGAGAGGCAATTGTCATGTTAGTGGGAGACCTGCCTGGGTTTTATAACCTTGGATCCATGCCCTTCGCTCCCTCCTACCCCTGACTCTTTATCATGGCTTCTCCTTCTGCTCTGGTTGCTGCTCACCCCTGTGCCAATCAAGCAGCTTTTCCCTTGGTATAGGAAGAAGCTGGGAATAGCTGAATCTTGTATTTTACTTGCAAGACACAACTGTATGTAAATTGAGTGAATTAGCTGTGGCTGGGTTTTTCCTTTCTTTCTTATTTTTCTTTCTTTTTGCCCACAGACTGCAATATGTATAACACGGTAATCCTTGTATAATATCCTCGGAGTTTTTATAGCTCCCAGTTTTCCCATACCCTCATACCTGCCAGTTGCTGAGTACCATACACCTTATAGCAGCGTGGAGCTGCTGGGAGGCTGGGCAGTGCTCCTGGTCTTACCTGCATCCCCACACTCCGCCACAGCTGCTGGTTCAGGCAGAGTCCTCTCTCAGTAGGGTTTTCCCAAGTTGAACATGCTTTTAAAATTCCTGGCCTAATGGTTTTTATCTATTCCAGCTGATTTCAGGGGGGTTCTTCAGCCTACACATGTAAGAGCTCTTTCATTCTGCATTCAATGTAATATAAATTGAAGACTGAAGACCTGGAAAGCCAGTAGATTGCAAACTTTGGTTACTCACTGCCCCTTTGAGTTTGTATTCAAATCATGCTGCACACACATGCACATACTTGCTTACTTACTCACAAGGGTTTGGCTGTTTATTTCTCAGGCCAGGCAGTTTTGCTATTAAAATCTGCAGAAGTTTTTTTGTTTTTGAAAACAGATGAGCACCCACAAGTTGGTGTGCATGACTCTTCTCCATTTCCCAGGAAGAGAGGAAGAGAGAAAAAGAAAGAAAAGAAAGAAAGAAAGAAAGAAAGAAAGAAAGAAAGAAAGAAAGAAAGAAAGAAAGAAAGAAAGAAAAAGAAAGAAAGAAAGAAAGAAAGAAGGCTCAAAAATTAATATTACAAATCATTGTTTACTTTACAGCTGGCCTGGGGGAGCTCCTTTTACATGAGAACTGTACATGCTCACAGAAAGATGGCAAAGCCCAGTATAGGGAGGGAAGAAGAGGAATGATCCCCATTGGGAGGGTAGAGATGAGAGGAACAGGGATGTTGAGGAAGTCACTGAGGATGAAGCAAGGAATCTGAGGCAGAGCTGGAGCTCACTGCAGAGTCCCAGCACACCAGAGCCTTATCTAGAAGATCATCTGTCCCCTTGTTAATAGTGAATATGATCTTTCAAATAGGATTTTATGTATGTTTACGTTTAACAGCTCATCCTTCAGGAAGGACTCAATTCTGCTTGGTACTACATCAGTTTGGGCTGGTTTAGATCTGTTGGGAGCTGAGGATGCTCCTCTTTTCTAAATCAAGCCCTTCCTGAAGCTGATGCTATTGACAGATTACCATTTATAGCTCTTTATTGCTTACTGTAGGTTTATTGCAAACTTCTTTCCTGCTTAGTTTTCCTTCCCTCTTTCAGAGCAAACATAATGTACAGCCTATGTAAATATAAAGCATTTAGCAATTACTGGGTTATTTCAGATGCAGCACTAATCATACATCATTTCTGGGAACCACAGCTTCCCATGTCATCTCGTACAGTGCTCACTGGAAAGTGAGCTCAGCCATTACTGCTGTGTCCCTGAGTTATTGCTCACTCACCCCAGGAAACAAAGGGGAGTCCCAGAGGTTAATGTGGTTAGTAAAGCAATTTGAGGAAGATGAGCTTGAATCTGCTTACACAGTGTACAGAAGATATTTAAACAGCAGACTTCCATCTCCTGCTCTGCGGCTCCTGCATCACTGTTGTGCTTCTGTAGCGACTGCCAGGCTGCTGCTGGAATAAGGAGCAGCACCTTTGAGAACCTGCTCTGTCTGAGGTCCCTCAGGCAAACTGCCTGGCACCAGTTTTAAGAGGCTAGATGTGGTTCTTGCTGAAAATGAAGAATTCGGAGTTTGCGTGGCTTTTGTGTGCTTCTGTCCTGCTCAGCCCTGGGATACAGCCTGGAGTGGCCTGGTCAGTGCGGTGAGGGAGGAGGGCAGCAATGCCAGGGCCAGGGGGACGAGGGGCAGCTGCCAGCTAAGGCCCCCAGCCTGCTTCCCTCTGCAGTGCATACCATCTCTTGGAGGGTGGTACATTTTTTAATAGGTGCCAAAGGCACATTGGTTGGGCAGGTTCAGCAAAGTTTGTGCTGCCTGTGTTGTGCCTGTTCAGTGGGTAAACAGCAAAATGAATCTCCAGAGCTGTCAATCCAGCGCCTCCACTGGCACTGGAGTGCCTGAGAAAGATGTTTTTAGAGAAAGGTACAGATGCTCTGGGTTTCTTTGGAATACAGAGTTTGGAAAAAAAGCTAAGATGCGCTCAAAAGCCTGTCCGTAGTCTTCCTTTTCTCCACCTAAAAAATCCATCTTCGGAACTTCTAAAGTTCATTTGGTAAAATACTGAAATGAATGCATTGCGGCTCCTCGCTGGAGGAGGCTCCAAGTGACTCAGGACACACACTCGCCTCTGAGCTTTGCAAAGCGCCGTGCCCTGCGCTGTTATTTTTGCTTTAATAGGTTTTGTTTTGAACAGAAGTGTGGCTGTTTCCAGCTCCCTGCCGAGCCCCGGCGGCTGCCCTGCGCCGCAGACCCTGCTCTGGAGCCTGGCCTCTGCCGAGAGGGGCCAGCCAGCCCTGCCAGTGCCAGCCTTGCGTGGCAGCGAGCTTTTTCCTTTAGCAGTGATAAATGAGGTTTTACTGATGGATTTTTGGCTGGCCTTTTCCAGGCATTTGGCTCGCAGCTGAGCTAGCTGTCATAGCAGTAATGGGACTGCCCATGATCCTGATAAGGGGTTAGCTTGCTGACAGATTATCTTGCCCTTTCCTTTTGCAGTTGGGATATGAAAAATGTGCTTCTTATGTTTTCTTAAAAATAAAATTTTCTTAAAAATATCTGATTCCAGTTTGGGACCCATGTTGTATGGGTGTGCTTAGATATGAAAGTTTGGTTAGACAGAAAGAGACAAATCATAGTAGTGGGCTGAGCTTGTTATCTTTGAACCTTGTTCAGTTTGGAGTACTGTAGGGCACGTCTTTGGTGCAGTGTCCAGATTGTATTTGTGTAAGAATAAGCAGTGCTCACTTATCTCTGCACCATTTACCAATTACATAAACAACATTTATAATTACGATTCATTTATTTAGATTCTCTCTTGTGGGATTTCCACAAGCACTGAGAATTAGAGAGAATTAAAATAATGTGGCTAGATTACTAGCAAGGCATTATTTCAGGCTTGCTCTGACAGTATATCATTCCCGTTTGGTTCAGTGTGTGAGTGCAGTGGCCACAGTGTATTTCTTTATGGACATAATAAAACCTCCCAAGCTGAACATTAACTGACATCCTGCTTGGATGCCCTGATTAGAACCTGCAACAGGACCAAGGCAGGTTTTGTTTCTGGGGAAAGTAACTAAGCTTGGGGCACCGTGAGCAATTTCCCACTAGCCATGCTCGTAATGTGCTTGTCTTGGGAACATACAGAAATTTCCAGTGTTGGGCTTGTGCTTTTGTTAAATTCGGAACTTCAGTGCATTCAAGCAGCAGTGATCAATAGTTTTACACATCTTTCTCTCTTTCTGATGTGCAGAATATGCTGAGCAGGGCTGAAAGGCGCAGCTGTGAGTAACAGGCTGCTATTCATTCCTTTGGGAAACGCTGGCCTGCTTTTGTAAAATGATTATTTTGTGGAAGAAAAAAATTTGATTTCTTGTAGAAGCCTTAGCAAATGCAAAAATAAATATTTTTAGTTCAGAACTGGAGAAAATTAAAATTTTTTCAACATTTCCATAAAAAGCGGACTGCTTCAGGAGGAAAAGCCCCCACATTTCTGTTCTGTGGTTTGAACATCCTTCACAAAAATCCCCCAACACATTCATAAAAGAAAATTAGAAGGAAAAATTTCAAGCAACCTTTACAAAGGGAATTTTTATCAGCTCACAGTTTCCAGAAGAAAATCTCATTCCTGCAGAAGCAGTCACCCAGACATATCTCTTCTAATGAATTTCAACCACGAGCATCAGTCTGTGATGTATTGGCCAAAGTCTGTGAAGGGAGCGGGGTGTTGATAGCGCTGCAAGCGGAGCAGATTGGCAGATAGCCTTTTTCACGTCTTGCAGAGGAGATGACAAATCCCTGGTATTTACTATCCTTAAATAACTTGCCATAGTCCAAAGCTCCCCTCTGTACTTAGCCAGAGCTCACAGTGAGTTCCAGGCATTGCAGGGGGTTAACTCAGAACGTCAGGACTGAGCCGTGCGCCGGGACGCCAGCATTAAGCATCCAGTCCTGATGGTTTGTAATTAGGGATGGAGAGGAGACATCCTTCTAATTTGCTGCTCCTCCAAGGGTGGCAGAACCACTGGGCTGCTCCTGTGGGCTCTTGGGGCCACTAAATGGTTAATTATTCCATAAACAGCACACATGGGAAAATGGGAGGCTGGGAGGGTTCCTGGCAAGGAGAGTCCGTGCCAGGTGCCCCACATCTTCTGGTCCAGTTGCTGCTGGGAGTTAGGCAGGAAAGGAGCCTGCTTTGTCCATGCTGGCAGTCAGACACTTTTCAGAGAATATGGTAATGAAATAGATGAAAGTCTCATTTTTGGGGGAAAGTTGATTAATTGACATTTTCTGACAGAACATGTTTTGTCAGAAAATCCCTACCTACTCCGAATTAGAGGGCTGGATCTGGCCTCTGTGTTTAGGCTTATGTTTGGATATCAGATAGTGAATTTTTACCAGTGAGAACAATTTCCTAAAAATTGCTTTCGTATTCTGGCAGTTTGTAAGATGGGGAAAAAAATTTTTAAAAATGCTTAGGGGCAAATTTTCTGCATGGTATACAGGGAGTTTTAACACAGAACAACTGCAGCCAGGTGGGTAGCTCTCTATGCTGGAAATTTACTTCTTCATACCTTGAGATTATAAATCAGGGTGTTTCTTTGTGTCAGCCTTGGGGATTTTGCCTTTTTTAGATCTCGACTTTGTAACTAAGTGGAAGCAGATGAAGTTTGTAATGCACAGAGAAGGGAAATTTGCACTGCTCCTCTAATCAAGCATGGCTGAAATAGCTCAGAAGACTTCTGTGAGTCAGCAATGCTACCCTTTCCTAAAAATCCTATGGTAACCAAATGTAATGGTTGTGCTGGGAACTGAATGCGTTTCAAATGGGAATTAGACCTATGTGAGGAAGGTAGTGGGACATAATTAAGGCACTTCACAACTGAGATTGTTAGATTTGCATGATACCGCGATTTCAAGGCATCTGCAACATTCCTCCCCAGCTACCTTAAGAAACTTTCCAATTATTTGGGACAGAGGAGTGAGGAACGTAGGCCTTTGACACAGTGGTTTAGGTAGGGCGGTGACTTGATTTGATGTTGACTATCTGATGGTGCCTAGTGTTTAACAGGACACTGGGGTCTGAACTGCACTGTGGACCAGAATATTATTTTAGAGTGGACCTAATGCTTTTTCTCTTCAGAAAGTTTTGATTCCCTGAGGAAAGATCAAGATCAATCTAATCCAAATTAAACCCATGATCCCCACATGCTGGAGATGTGAAGGGTCTTGGCATCTGCTGCTTTGGTCCCCTGATCCCACTCCAGCTGAACTTGCGAATGGAGACACTGCTGAAACCATCTACAGGACTGCCTGACTTTCTGCTGCTCCAGCACTGGGTAGGCCATTCAGGGGAAGTAAAAACCTTGGAAGGCTGCTCTGAGTGTCTCTGGTGAATGCCAGCCTCCTGAAGAGTACCACAAAGGACAGCAGGGCCTGGGAAAGGGGACCATGGACCTGGTAGGGGAAACTGCAAAGTCTGACGCATAAAGAAAAGCTGAGAGAAAATGTAGGTACTATGCTATCAAGATCAGGAGGAATTAAATCCTGTCACCCAAATACTCTTAATTAGAGCTGACTGTACGATCTGACATATTTTAGAGGTTTTGATAGCGACTGAGACATGGATAACCTCGGGTGAGACCTTTTGTTGACTTTGACTTCCAGGTTGCTCTTGGCAACAGTAGCAAGCACGTGGGATGCCTTATATAGTTCTAGAAGTTTACATAATTTATACATAGTTTTGAAAGTTCTCAGATTTCCACAAAATTTTTCCACATTTTTAAGTTTCCTCCTCTTCATCATATATTAACTTGAATACAGAAGCTGTAATAATGTAAAAATTTTCTTGGCTCTTACACTACCCTAATCTGACAAAACAAATAGGTCCACATTATTGCTCTCAAGATGTAAAGTAAACCCAAAAACCCCAATTAGCCTTTCTCAATCACTGCTAAGTTGACATGGGAAAGATGAAGATAATACGAAAAAAAAAAAGTAGTTTTAAAAACCTTGTGTAACCTGGAGAAGTTGTTCCTAGCCAGCACTTGCAGAATACAATGCCAATGTCAAAAGAGTCTCTTTGCACAGAGAATTGTGAAAGAACGGAGAAGCAGAACAAAACATTACCAGCAGATCTCTGTAAAATGCATGTTTCACTTCAAAACAGCTGCTGCAATAATTTTCTTCTGATTTTGACCTTTGTGAGTTTAACATTACAAAGCTGTAGCTGCAGCTTTGGATTCAGGTGAAGACAAAAACCTAAAAATAAACCTAATTTGTTCCAAGACAGAAAACTGAGGTCTGTGTAACTTCAATGTACAATTACAGGTGTGCTCAGGTTCACTTGACTAGTTCCTGTAGAGAATCAGTTGAGAACACTTGCAGTGTTAATTTAAAGCCAGTAGCAGAACTTGCCAAAAGACAAATCAGGCAGGTTTCCTGCAGCTTTATATTGCTCCAGAAGTCTTCTTCCAAATGAGTAGTTTTCTCCTCCTGCTAATTCATTAATTTTACAGTGCTGTGCATACTGTCAGAATGAGATGTGGGAGTTTGTCAGGATGAATATTGTCATCATGGCTATGAGCCATGAAAAGCAGGGTGGTTGTGAACCAGGCAGTGGGGGTGGGTTGCTAGAAATGAGTTGTGTCATGGCTGTGTCTTGATGTTGTGCTCCAGACCGGCAGTGCCTGTGCTGGCCTTTGCTGGGTCCAGAGGGGTCCTGGTGGCTGCAGTGCTGTGCTGGAGTGCTTCAGCTGAAGAGTCATGACTCTCAAAGTGGTTTACAGGAGCTGGAGGGTTTAGGATAGCAATGAAGGGCTCCTTGCCACTGCCTGTTCTTTAAGGAGCTTCCTTCTGGAGGTTTTGGAGTAGGCTCTGTGCAGCTAAACACAAAAGCAGTGCCCAAGAAACACGGCTAGACAGTCAGAGGTGAGGTTCAACAGGATAAATGTCCAGGAAGGGAGCATTTTAAGGACAATTACACAAGCTTTTTTGATCCTAAATTTCAATGAAGAACAAATAAAATTATATTGCTGGGCAGCCAGAGATTTCTCTGATCACTTTAAGGCATTGCCTAAGGCAGTCTATGAATATTCAATGTGATGACCTCTTTTATAATATTGCAATCACCTGAACATACAAATCATGGAGGTTTTTTATCCTTGAAGTAGGATTTGTTTGACATTTTTTTTTTTTCACCTTGATTGACTGGCACACCTTGAATTCAAGTATTCAGTGCTTAACACTCCTTGATCATTGTATGTTGATCTTGACTATGCCTTTCTCATCATAGGATTGATTATTGAAGTAGTTGTATGAGCCCATGCTAACCTGGTTTCAGATTATTCCAGTGGGTCTGAATTTTTTTTTTCCTCCAATAAAACCCCTCATTTGCAGTGTCTGTACAAACTGGCTCTGCTGCCTCTTTTTGTGCAGGCCTGGGGATGCTGGGTTCCACACTGCTTCCTATTCTGTCAGCTGTGGACAAAGAAAGCATTTGATTCCTTGTGTCTTTTCACCAGAGCTAGCTAGCTAGCTTTTATTTAGCATTAGGCAAAATAAAAATACTCATTCACAGTTCCATGTAGGCTCATTTTCTAGGCTTTGACCTTTCCCACTGCTCTCCTTCAGACCCTTACCAAGTGGTCCAGGTCCCTCCTGAAAAACAGTGCCCCACACTGCTAAGCTTCCCCAACAAACTGCACAACTTGCAGACTATCCCTTTATTTATGCATGCCTGTCTTTTTCAAAATTAAGGCATTGTTGATTGCCACTCAGTATAATTTACTATAATTCTTAGATCCTTTCCTAAAGATCTTCCAACTAATCAATTTTCCTCCATCTTGTATTTCTGCAGTGGAGTATTTTTGCAGGCTCTTATTGAAATGCACCCTCCTATTTGTGCTAGTTCCCCAGCTTGTTGGGACCATTTGCAATTCTGATGCTGTCCTCCCACACATCTGCAGTCCCTTCTGGCTGGGGGTCATTTGCAAATGTACTGAGAATACTCTATATCCTACCTTCCAGGTCACAGTGATGTGGCATTGAACAGAGCTGGCTCAGGACAAGTCCCCAGGGAATACCTTTGTTTTGTGCATCCTTCCATTTTGAGCAGTAAACAATCAATAACTCCTCCCCGGCTTAAGTCTCCCTGTCTTTCTTGCATCCTCCTACAGAAGTTTAATCTACATTGTGTATCCATGGCTTATATAAAAATATCAGAAACAGTGTCAGAGACTTAGTAGGTTAAGTATGACATTCACCCTTCTCCCTTTACCACAAGGTCTGCTACCTTGTTGCAAAATGAAATGATATTGTTTTGACATTATTTTTACATGACAGATTCAGGCGCAGTGCTGTTCATCTCCTTCATGTCCTCCCTGGCCTTACAAATCACTTGTTTATTTGTTTCAGCATTCTCAACTGCCCTTTCATTCCTCACTCTGCCATCCTCCCCCGTGTTCAGCATGGGCACTGTCACTTTCCGATTGTTCTGTGCCCCTCCATGACTTCTCCAAGGTGAATTCCTAGTGATGCCCTGACTAGTTCTGTGTAATGACCTACAGGCTATTTACGTCAGGAAATAGTTGGCTGAAGCAATCACAGAGACCAGACTTACTCAAGTACCCTTGAGACTCAGTTTCTGTATTTTCTTTCTCTTTAAGCAGATGATGATAGTTACTTTCATCATAAGTCTTAATTGTTGTCCATCTACTGTGGACCTCTTGATGGAGATTATTGCTCAAAAGAAAGCCTTGAAATCATCAGCATTCACGTCTACCATGCAGAGGTATGACACTCCTGGTTTTCCTCCAATTTCCTCAGTTATTTGGGTTCTTAGGTAATTTCTCAGTTGTAGCTGTCGGTGATTGAAACTCGGACTTCGCCAGGTGGCAATCTGAATCTGGGTCTGGATCCTGGATCTGAATCGTTTATTCAAAGGGACGAGCTGGTTTTATACACTTCTTTAGGACACACTATTTCCTTACATGGTAATTCTCACTACACGACCCATCCCATGTTGCCACGTCAGCAACGCGCCCTCTGAATGTCCTTCTGTGGGGTGATCATGCACTGTTCACCCGTCTGTCAGCTTCCGCAGGCTCCTCTTCCTAGGGCTCTGCCTCGTGACACCCCTCCCCCCAGGGTCTGTGCTGCCATGTGATCCTTTGTGCTGCCATGTGCTTCTAATCTTTCCCCATAATTCCCTCTTTTTTGTTTTATAGAAACAAGAATTATGAAACAAAACACTTTTAACATTAGAACATAACATGAACATATTTCAAGTTACTAAATCCCAGAAAATGCATAATATAAAATGCAGTTCTCTTACTATAAACAGTAAAACAGTACATTTAATAAAACAACAGGTGTGCACCGAGTAAAAATAAGCAGGATAATATCATTAACTGCCTAAATACTTTACGATCACCCAGAATCTGCAATAGCTGGGGATCTATTTCACAGTTAGGACTTGGGAGAACCTTTTCCAGACAAGGTTTCCAAGTTTACCTCGAAAGAGGGCCCAGCTTTTTTATCAAATCAGCAAGTCAAAGTGACTTGATTACACTTTTAGGGCAGAAACACCTGGATCTGATGGTATAATTCCCAGTCAGCCAGGGCTAGGGCTTGGCCAGAGCCTCAAGCCTTGACTGAGAGGGTTTCTTTAAAATACGTACAAGCAAACCTTTATTAATATAATCAATGGAATGCATATAAGTAACATTAAGTAATTATCTTACAACTAAATTTCTTTATAAAACCTTTATGTATTAATGCTATTTGGATCCAGAAGTATACTACAACCACACAGAGAACTTTAAATTTCTCTAATAAACAGTCATGTCAATAAGCTACAGCTTAGCGAAAATATAAAGAAGCAAAAAATGACTTAACAGTAGTAGTAAATTTGCTAATTTTCTTTCACAGAATGTATATAAATCCAGGCCTCAGACATTACAATTATATTAACATTAACTCTGTAAGTGGTTTGAAAAGGTAACAAGCCTTGAGTCAGAAGCTGCAGGATGAGAGGGTTACAATCTTTCATTCTAGTGGTAACCTTTCCCACATCAGGGAAGCAGCAAGGTGGGAGCTGTTCTTCCAGTTTCTTCAAGTAGGAAAGCAGTACTTTGAAAAAACATGTTAGTTAGGGTCCGGTATTGTGGCAACATTGTGAATAACGAAAACAGAACAGTTGTACGGGCCAGCTGTAGGAATGACACATGCCCAGCCCGCAGCTGCCCCCGCACAAGCCGGCACAAATGCTGCAGCCCCCCGCCGAGGAAGGGGCCACCCGTCCCCCCAGGTCTTTTTTCTCACACGGCATCGTACAAGGGTACGGGAGCCCTGGCTGCA
>VXAZ01000259.1:0-40812 GCA_013399875.1 Gymnorhina tibicen
TCTGCTCTCCAGCAGCAGAAGCATGCCGAGCAGATGGAGTGATCTTGGAGCACACACTGCTTTGAAAAGTTCGTCCAGCTTTTTTTTTTCCCCTTCTTCACCCAGTTTTAAAGGCACAGAAAGGCACAAGAATAATGCTTGAGCACAGGGCAGGCGATATGGGATACAACATCATAAAGTCACCCCAAGACAAGGGGTTAAATTAAAAAAGCTTCATGCAAAAGCATAACTACATAGACAGCAATTATCTCCTGCTGTGGATAGGGGACTCACTGTGTGAATACTCTGCCTTTAGTAAGCAAATCTCAAGCACGTGCCCTTGTTAGGTCTGAACCAGAAGGCCACATCCTTGTCAGCTCTTCAATAATTCTAATAAATGAAATCATCTTTCAGTGGGATTTGTTTTTCAGTGATTGCTTTTCTAGTTCTTACCTAGAATCACCCATTCAAAAGTCTAGGAAAAGTAATCATCCTTTTCATTATCCTGATCCATTAGCAGGTATTTTCCAATTGTACCCCACAACTTTTGCCCTAACCCAAGTTACTTTTGTTAGTTTGATTCACAAAAATAGTATTTAAAGTTTTGTAGTTGTCTTTAGTCATATCCATCCCAGAATTCTTTTCTCCAGCTCCTCTCTACACATACACTGTCCTTTGGTCTTTCCAACAAGCCTCTTTGTCTCCCTAACCTCTGTTATGTGGAACTTTTTGTTTCGCTGGGCATGTTCCTCTCATTTCAGAACTTTAACTGCCTATTTAAGGGTAGCAAAGAATCTATGCAGTCCAAACTCTTTCAGTGTTCAGTAAATGAGAGCCTTTTTCTCTTCATCTTTATTCTGGCTTTCTAACCTCAGCCTTAGTTATGAGGGTTTGATTTTTTTTTCCTAATTAACCTTTTTGATAAAGAAAGGTCTTACTGTGTTGCAACACATATAATTTACAGCTTATTTCAAAGTAACTAGAACAGATACAAAATAGTGTTGAACGTTTGTACAGGAAATCAGAAGAATAACAAAGCTGTCTATTGCCAATTCACATCCAGTCACATTCTAAAGTGAGTCATTGCGAGAAAATAATACCGAAATAATTGCTGAATTTTCCAAAGAAAGCATATGAGGAGTATCCTTCCTGAAACAGACCGCAAAAAAAGCTTTGTCTTTGTGAACATTCAGTTCTTACAAATGCAAAAGGAACTAGATATGAGAAAATACTTTTTTTTCCAAAAGACATAGAAAGAATTTAAGAGTAAGAACAACATAGAAGAGAATAAATCAGCTGATTGAAGAATTTCTGTGTAATTTATATTAGATAGACTAATTTTATACTGGACAGGCTAATACAGCAAGTGGTGAACAGGGAAAGGAGTTGTGTTGAATGAGAACTGTATTCAGCATTGCCCAAGTTAGAAATGTGGGTGTTTCTTTAACACTTAAAAATGGATGGACTCTTTTTATGATTGCATCAACAAGCACTTCTAGAAACCAATTTTGGTTTCATTTAAATGGAACTCCTTCTGCTAATCAGCAAGCATAATACAAACTAATTTTTAAGTATGTCAAACTCAACAGCAAAAGAAACAACACAGGTTAGTTCTACAGTGGGGAATGACAGCAGGGGGTGCGTGAAGCTTTAACTAAATGTACTGAAAGCAAAAAACATCAAACCAAATCTGTCAAATAGGGATAGGTGGACAAATTAAAACTTAGGGGAAGACAAATTTATAGAATAGCAGGTAATCAGTTGTTTGGATTTTTGGCTTCTATTCTATAATATAGAATAATCAAATTACTCTCTCTAAAAATAATCCAGCAATTTAATGGTACCTTGAAACAGACTGATTTGTTTTTGAGAAAAGATAAATATCCTGGATTTCCTAATTCAAAATTGCTTACAAATACAAACATGTTGGAAAAGAAGTCACATCTCCAAGTTATGGGCACCACTGATCTGATTAGATAAAAGTCTTGATCTTGTAACCCTTGGTAAATATTTCCTGTGGGGCAGCAGATAATGAAAACGCATACCACCTCTCCAAGTAAAGGGGGTTTAGTTTGAATCAGACTGATAACAAAACAGATTACCTTATTCCACTCAGTAGCATTCTATCTGTCAGGATACCATTATGCACACTTTATTCTGTGTGATCACAGAATCCACAGTTCTAAAAAGTGGCATCAGTACCATCCTGAAGATACGGTATTTGAAAATTATTTTCAAAGAGTTGGCCATAAAACAAACAAACAAACAAAGGTAGGACAAACAAATTGGTGAAGCTACAGTAAGACTTTCAGCATTATTATGAAATCTGAATAATTGTGGACTGTTAGCTACACGGTCTCATTTCTTTGAAAAGTCTTATTTCACTGTTAGCATCTTCATGGAACTAGTTTTCAGAAGTCAGTAATAAGTTGTAACAGCATTACAGATTCATAGTGCCTTTATTAATAAAGACTTCTGTCCCACTATCCTCTCTTGCTGCCCACCCAAGTGAAGAGCTCTCTTCACACATACTTTGCTGTGGAAATGGCTTAGTGCTACAGTGTGTCAAAAAAAAAAAAAGACTCAGTTAAAAGTCTTCTTTAGACTTACAGGTATTTTGCTTTGTCTACTCTTTAGTGTCTTCTCTGGTTCTTTCCCTCCAATTTCTGTGTTCTCTGCTTGTTTCCCAGGTAACTGACAGAGGTTTTCTAATCTGCTCCTAATCAGCCAGCTCCTACTTGTAGTTCAACATTCTGTAATGTTCCACTTCAGCAACTATCACTAAGTAAGTAAGATCCCGGGATTTAGTACTGCATTCAGTGCTGCACAAACAATTATGCATTTTTATAGCCATATTGCATTCAGTGACAGTTAACATGGGACAAAGAAAATGTTTGAGCTTTGTCTTTGTAGTACAAGACGAATTGTTTATTACTAGGCAAACTCTGGAGAATGACACATGACACTTTCCTTAACAGGCAGGGAAGAGCTTTTTCTATGGTAGTTGCACATGTTGGCATCTGCATTTTGCAGCTGAAAGCCATGTAGGTATAAACAAGACACAGACCATAAAATTTTAGAATCACAGAATGGTTTGGGTCAGAAGGGACCTTTCGACATCTAAGTCTATCCCACTGTCAAGGGCAGGGACATCTTTCACTAGGTCAGGGTGCTCAAAGCCCTGTCCAACCTGACCTTGAACACTTCCATGAATGGGGCATCCAAAACTTATTGTTATCCTATTTGTTTTCTTAAATTCTACTCATATTTTCTTGCATTTAAGAATTACATATTGTTGGGAATATTTCTGTACATTCAGTCCAATACTGAAGTAGTTAAAAAAAAATCAATATTTTCTCAGGTTTAAGAGAAGTTCCTTTAAAGCTGCAGTATAACAAGAATGGAGACCTGTATTTTGTTGTATTTTGTCCTATTACATACAACTGAAATTGGAAATCTGATTCACCACGAGGAAGAAAAGATTTGTTTGTTAATAATTACACAGTACTGCTAATCACCACAGTGGCTAAGGAAAATTACCCTCTGTTCCTGTTTTCAGTCCATGTTACCATTGTCTAGATATTATCTAAAGCAAAACCCAAAAAATTTCCATGAGGAATTGGCACTGTAACAAAATCCAATAAAGCAGTACAGAATTATTTTAAATTATTTTTTTACTATTTTTATTCATTGCTTAAGGTACACGGAGCAGACTGACAGATTGGGAGATCTCTGACACTTCAAAAACTTTTGAATACTTTTACTTGTATTTAGTAAAGACATGAACTTTGTTAACAGCTGTTTTCACTTGAATTCTTCAGAAGCAATAACTTCTGGATAACTTAACAGCAACACTGTTATCTAAAATGAAATTTATCAGCAGATAAATAACTGAAAGTTACAACTTCTCTGAGTGCCTGATATAGGTGGTTTTACAGCATCAGTAACTTGAAGCCTGAACATGGTAAAAAGTTATCAGCACCTCACATTTTGCCCTTTCTGTTCAAGAAGTTCACCATCTATGAAAACATCAGAGGTACTTGCCATTACTCTCATCTGAGAAGGTGCTGTTAATACAAGGCTCACCATTCTAATTTGTCATGTATCCTAGTAAGCAGTCTTAAAACAACTGAACCATGACAAATATGAAATTATTCATATATGGAAAAACAGTCAGCAGCTATACTAGTACAACACACAAAAGACATTATACGAATTTGACTGCAATATACAAACAGGGATTTTATTATTTCTAAAGCTCAGTGACAAATTATGATGTGGTTTTTTACATTGTATAGCAACACATTTTGTAGTGTATTAAAAAAAATAACTAAATGCAGAGTATTTCTCATGTAACTTGCAAATATAGGCATCAGAAAAAGTTGGAAATTTCACAGGGGTCTTCTCCCTTCTTCCCACTGCTACAATTTGCCAAGGATAGGTGTTTCCCCACACGGATACATATCCTCAACTACATGCTTCTTTGTATATTAGACACAGAATAATCATCCCCACACTCCCTTATAATCCAGTCTCTAGAATATTCATGTTCACAGTCTGATAGTGTACTTATAGTAATGAATGTGTAGGCTCATTATCTTGCCTAGAGGGAAAGGGCTGAGCCTTAATTCACTCACTCTGGGAGTAGAGGCATGTGATCGGCATCTCTCTGTAGGAAGGCATGGCACTGTCTGAGTGGCAAGAAACAGAAGCATCCATTGGGAGGAAGAACCAGTCTTGCTGAGCCTTAAAAGGAAACACCAACAGGCCAAGACGGCCTGTTGTATTGTGCATGTGAGGTATTGTGGTGGCATTGAGAGGTATGAGACAACAGAAACAGTGATGAAACCGAACCTTCTTTTCTCCTCCACGTGAATAGCTCTGTTGAACATCTGGATTCTGGCAAGAAGGACATGGAACAATTAAAAACTTATACTAACAGTTGGTTGTTGTTTTTTGTTTGTTCAGTTGGTTGGGGGTTTTTTATTTCAAAGCACAGAGTCACAACAGAAAGCACTCCTTTTTTCCCTTCAAGTGTGTAAATGCTCTCTTTCAGCTTGAGTAAGTAAGTAGCTAAAGTAAGTTAATAACTGGAAGTGTGGCATTTTTCATTGACAATCTCCCAGAAACTTTTAAGAAATCAAATCCATGGCATATAACAAAGCTGTTAGTTACAATACCATTCAAATGCTTTCAGATACCAAAATTCCTTTGTCTTAACCATAACAGTTTGAGCTTGTAGATGCTGAAATTATGTTAGAACCCAGAAAAAACAGAACAAGCATTTAAACCACTGTCACACTACTGCTACAGCTACAGATATAAACAAATGTCTCTCACTTGAAATGAGGATAGAGGTAGAATATATTCCTGAAGAAAAGTTAATTCAGTAAAAATACGATGTTTTACAGCTATCTGACATAGTTCTGTGTGTTCACCACTCTTCAAATGGTCTACTGACAATTGCATACACATTATCAGATACTATGCTTACATTTAGTGGATGACAATAATTATTCAGATGACTCTCCAAGGAGGCCCTTCAATTTCTTCTTCAGCTCTCTGCTGGTTTTCTTATAGAAAAACAATTCTTTTTCCAGTTGCTGGATTTTTACTTCATACCCTTTCAGGGTTTCTGCAATACCTTCGCTATTTTGTTCTAGAAGAAATAAAACTAATTTAAGAAACAAGTATCTGTGTCAAAAATCAAGATTTCCAACTAAACAGAGTACCTTGATGGCACTTTGCTTGCAATGTGCATGTTTTAAATAACATGAAATAAGATCAAAAAGGCTGTGCCAATCCCACCTTTTAGTTTTAATAGTATTTAGGTCAAGATCAGCAGGCATCTTATGACTTTCCAATATCAGTTAATTCAATATGAGAATACAACAATTCTGATAGTGCTTTAAAAAAATATTCGATTTCCCATTCATACAGGCACCATGTCTCTGTTCCTTGGCATCCTACATAACATTAGAATTAGTGACAGCCAAAATATATCTCTGAACCTAATACTTTTTTTTCAGTTGGAATACAGTATTTCTCTGTATTTAATGACCAAAGACAATACTTGGTGTATCATCCCCACCCAGGAAGAAAATACCTTTGAAATGGTTCAATAGAAACTGTATTTTTTTCTCGTGTTCTTGGCGCTGGTGAGTCAGCTGCCTGTCACACTGCAACTTGATATGTTCAAGTGCAGATTCTAGTTCATGCATCATGTTTTTCTGGTGTATGGACTTCATTTCCTGTTCTTCGATCTGCACTTGTAATTTTCGTTCGGACTCACGTAGGCCAACAATCTTAGAAAGAAACATACTTATTTTGATTTATAAGACCATTTTAAGAAAACCTTTTACCCTTCAGCCTAATAGATTAAAACATACAAAAGCAATGGATCTCTACAAGTCATTAAGCTTGCACTGGAAACAGACTTGCCACCACTACAAGCTGACACTTCAGAACTGAACTGCATACATTTTAATCACATGGACTAGTGGATTTTTTTAATACCCTGCGCAAAATTTAAACTGAAAGAACATTCCTTTCCAGATTCTGAAAAACTTCCAACTTGCATCCCACAGACAACTTATTTACAAAATTACCAAAGGTTCACCCAAGATCACAAAGACACCATGTCCTAATGCATTTAATATTTATGTTTCCAGATGTCAGCATGATTCCTACACATGTAGCTGCACACACTGCAGAGAATGGATGCAAAATCAGTTTATATTTGATTTAAGAAAAAGACAATTGGACTAGTAGCCTGAGCTTTATGAAGCTTTCTGAAAGCCTGCAATCAGGAAGAAATTGAATACAACACCACTATTTAAACACATTGTTTCTCCATAAGTTAGCAACACAGAGCACTGGAAAGGGGCATGGCAATTTTCAGATTTGCAGCACCTTTCAAGCTAATGACCACAAAACAAGATATACAAACTTAACCCACAAGTATCCTATTTAGCTTAACATAAAAAATAAAAATAATTTAATAGCAGATCTATGTAACCTGAAGAGATATTTACCAAAAGCTTCTTAAATTTATTTTTATTTCTTGCCACCATCTCAGTATCTAGAATAGTAACAGAAAATGGGATAAAATATTATTCATTAGCCAAAACAAACCTTGTTGAAATAACTGATGATGATAGCTCTGAGCTCAGCAGCAGACAGCGAAACTAGTTTCCCTATTACATTATGCTTGCTCTGTGAAAGACTCTGAGAAGATGACCTAAGTAAGTGCTGGCGATTCTGAATACTTTCATTCTTGTAATCAATTGCAGCTACCAGGGCTTCAATTCCTTCTTCTAGCTGGAAAAGAATGTGTTCTTCCTGCAGAGAAACACATTAGTGAGATCTTTCAAAAAAAAAAAAGCTCAGAGTTAATCTTTCAAGACATCTTTAATTTCATTCTCAAGAGCGAAACTAAACTTAATGGTAAGATGAACTAGTTGTAGCACAGACAGTGGAGTGGAGAAAATAGGAGATACAGTGCAAATCTAGAACATTTGTCTATTCCTGCCATAGCACTCTTACCACAATACAGAAGATGATCAAATGGTTCATCACAAAACTAGAAGTCATGTTTCTCTTTATATCCTTCCCTCATCCTCACCACAGCTGGACTTCTGCTATTATTTTTTTATTTTTGGATGTACTAGTTTTCTGTTGGATTAATGAATTAATCAGGTCAGTAAGGAGTTTGGTGACCATAACTCGTGTAGGGAAGTGGCAGAAATGCATGGCCTGAAGCACTGCAGACTGTCATGAATGAGGCAAGTAGGGATCTTTCTGGAACACTATCACCTCAGACATAATCTCATATTGCTTCTCAAGACTTAAAAGTAATCTGTGCATTTTTTATGTATTTATTTTATCTTTAGCATAATGATACTGAACAATTCCAAGTAATGGGCTATCCATGTAATATGACTTATTTTCACTGTAAAAATATGCAGTCCTTCAGGTGAAGTTTGCTTTTTCACAAGATTCTATGAAAAAAACTAAGGGGCATCACTACGTGAATACATTGCTTGCTCTGTATTCTGACATTAAAATACCTGCCTGTGATAAACTGATGAACTTCTAGTTGCCTTACTTATCATTATATGACTCTTAGACCAATAGTTTGGCAAGGAACTATCTGACTTATGTCCCTCTGATCTTAAACTTAACTTTGTTCACCGGTACATAATTGGTACTATCATAGCAGTATTCTAACATTGCTATTTACAAAAGTACCCAACTTCTGCTCCTCAGTTCTAGTTTATCTGGTATTTGGAGACATTTTAGGCTCTGACTGGAATGCTTTACTATCAAACAATACCTAAAACCTGTATTTATCTCAAAGGTGCTTACTTACTTCAGCTGACAACACTTTACCATCTTTCAGTTTCTCATCCATACTATTTCTCCTTCTGAGCAGCTGATCCCTTTCCATTTGGAGAACCTGAATTTTTTTCAAAATGCCTGACTTGTCTTCAGTGGTGTTGCCCTGAAGCTGCATACTTTTATCACACAGCTCTTGATCCAACATACTTAAGCGGGTAGACAATTTCATACTATCTTTGTTTAAAGCCTAAAAAAAACCACAGCAACCACAGATATAAAAATGAGATACTCCTTTCCAGTAAGAAGAAAGTAAGTGACACTGACACATTATGAAGTGAAAAAATTGCTTGTTTCTTGCAATGGGACCTCATTTACTTTGAGTCAACAGATATCATAGAAAAAAAAAAGCAAAACAAAAATGCTCAACGTGCAGTTTTCTACATAATAAAAATTAAAGGCACTAGTCATTATACGTAACAATGTTACTTTGTATTCACTTTTTCTACTGAAAAGTAAATATTGCAATATATTTCCCTGCTGTGTTTTCTGGATTGCAAAAGGACTGAGTCATATTCATAAATAATACATCATAGATATCATATCATTTAATGCTCTGCAATAACAGAATTCCACAGTTCAGAATTGTTTTGGTTTGGTTTCTTTGTTTTGTTGTTGCAATTTTGGGGAGAAAAAGTGAATAAAAGCGATTGTCTGTGTTAATTACATTTCAAATGTTGATTGGTCAAGCTACATAATATCTACATTACAGTGGTAGAGACACAGGAGGTTACTTGGCTTCAGCCTCCTCTGCCTTCCCTCACAACCAGTCTTTCAATCAGCCTTATGACTGGTGAGTTTTGTGGTTTTTTTCTTAAATCACCTGGCTAGATCTCAGTTTCTTGATTTCCAAGTGGCTTTTCTCTTGCAATAACGCTTCTTTTTTTGCTACAATGGCTTCTCTTTTCTTTAAATCTTCTTCTAGTTCTGCTAACTGTTGGTGTTGTTGAAGAATTCTTTCCATTTCTTCATCCAGCCACTTCTTCTGCTCTTCTAATTTCTAAAGTTTCAAGAGAGATCCAGAGAGCATAACCAGGACATTATGAGTCAAAATTTTATGACTATGTTTTACCTTTCTTCAGAATTACTGATAAAACTCTAGAAGACATTAACATTTCTAATGTCAGTATTAATTCTGCAACAGAATCCTTACTCAGAATGATACAGAGACTGGACTGACTTAAAAGGGGCCTAAGCAATGTTACATTGCTACATCTCATATAAACAAACTTGTATCAGATGCAGTATCTTTTCTAAAGAATACCTTTTTAAAAATTAGTTATATAAATAGATGTCATCTACCCAAACACAGCAACCAAGTTTAGATGGTACTACAAGAATTCAGCTANTCTGAAGCCACAGTTTATCAGTGGCTATATTCCTGTTCAGACTAAAAAGTTTCCTTTATTTAACTTCTAAAATCTCTTTTCACCTTTAAAGACTTAGGGTAATTCATGTTCCAGTGCCCACATCTGAAATAATGTAGGTGGCACTGCTACATAGAATACACATTTTTCTAACCCTGTTATCAACAACCAAAACCAGACACTGTAATTTATGTCAGAGTACAAACCAAAACAAAATAAAACACCCAAACAGCCCATGGAACACATAAAACATAGCACATCAAGGTCACCCTCAAACCTACCAGACAACCAAACCTGCTGAATTCATAGGTTTCTGAATCAGTATTTTTGACAAATTATAGGGGAAAAAAAAAAAGACACTAAAGGCCCTCGTTTCTTTCATTCAAAAAGAGTAGATTACAAGAGCTTCTAGGCTATACTCCCAATTTTTGCTACAGGAGAAAAAAGAAGACAAAACTATGATGGAATACTCTTCTTCCAAACAGTTTACAAAAATAGATGACTAGGGATGAAGAAAGACTTTTTTTTATTTCAGGGCTCACACAGATTTGGAATAGATTAACTACCTGTAGTTTCTGTGGAGCTCCCACTGAGTTATTTTTCTTCTTTTTAAAAGCAGCAATTTCTTTATCCTTAAGTTTAAGGATCTTCTGTTGTTGCTCCATCTTAAGTTGAAGTTCCTATGAACAAACAAAAAGCAGCATTCTTCCTACATCAGTCAGTCAAATGCATTTCATGTGAGAGTCCCCACAAGATATAATCTGAAATACTGACCCTAAATTTATTTATAAAATTGCAATTCAGACTAGACATCCAGTAATAAAATAATAAAAAAAAAAGGCTGAAAGATAAAGGCAAAATGCAGATTAATGTAAAATGTTTGTAGACAATTTCTTTGGCGCATTTATCATGAAAGTCATTAAGTCATTACTGAAAATTAGGGAAAGCCTGTCAGTGTAGTTTATTGAGGAAGCAGGGGCAAAAGTTATTCATCCTATTCTTTGTCATAAGGAAACAGGAAGAATCCTACTTTAATTTGTTGCTGGTCTTGCTGAAGCTCTGCTTCCAGTTGCTTCTTCTTTTCACTCTCCTCACACAGTCTTTTCTGTATCTGGGATTGCTGATGCTTCATCTGAGCCACTTTCTGCTCAAGTTCTCTTGCTTCTCTCTCACTTTGGTTAGATAATGAAGCCAAATTCTTGGTGTCTTGCTGCTTCTTCTGTAAGGTCTGAATGTTCATGTCAAATTTCAGCTTAAGAGCAGGAAAACTTGTAACTAAAATACAACTCAGCTTCATTCTTTATTTCACTGAATTCTTAGCAAGATTTACTAACTTCTGCCCAAAACAATCACTTGTTATTGCTGTAGTTTCTGAGCTATCTGGTAAAGTTGGCACAGTCAGAATTAAGCAACATGAAAAAGTACAGTTCATGCTTGGCAATACAGTGAAAGTACTAAAATCTAGCAGAAACCACAGTTCTAGAAAATTTGCAGAGACTCAATGGTGTCAGAATGCTGATGTCAGAATGCTGGTCCTGAGCTCAAGTCAATAAGCCAACTACCTCTTTCTGTATGGAACTTTTCTGACCTGCCATTCTAGGATCGAGAGGCATAGAACACCTAAACTGGCCCTATACAGGATATTAACTTAGATATAGCAGAACTTAAAAACAGAAGGTCAGTGTCAAACAAATATGCCTGTGTTGGGCCTGATCTTGCAAAGCATCACAGGGATTTACTTAGAGCTAGAATTTATATAGTATTTTCATAAAATATCAATTTTATTTATGGCAGGTAGTAAATTTGTAATACTCTCCCTCGGATAGGTTCTTCTATTGGACTATATACAATGATGTACGAACATCTCATATCTCCCACCATTTTCCTAGCTTCTTACATACCAAGAAAATATTTTATGTATCTAACCAAGTAGATGTTAACTAGCATTTTGAGTATAAAACTAGTATCTTCTCACTAGCTACTTCAATCCAACCAGCTTCCAGTGTGTGAAAATGGTAAGAATTTACCATTTCAAGCAGAGTGTTAAGGTTCAGATATGACAGTGAGATAGAGATTTGCAAATCTTAATGATCAGATCGGAAATACCTGCACTTTCAACTTAGCTGCCTCCATCTTCTTCTGGCACTCTTTTTGTAACGTGACTTTCTCAGGAATGTCTCTCAGCTCTTTACTGTCCAGCTCCTGAAGCTGCTTTTGTGTTTTAGCCAGTTCTCTTTTGGCCTGCTCAATTTCTTGCTCCAGTTTAGTTATCTTCAAAGAATACTGCCTGCTTACAGACTGAGCATCCTTACCTTAAAGACAGCATATACAAATAGTTTAAAACCAATATGATAATCAGTTGAAATGTAATACTTACTTTTGGAGCTGAAATGTTACTTACTTTGTTCTGGCTAAGTCAGTAATTTCTGATACATTTTCCAACACTAAAGGAACCTGCAGTACCCTTCTAACACTGAAATGGAGATAAAGAGAGTCCTAAATCTGAACTTTTCATGAGCTACCTCATACCACCAAAGGAAGTGCCATCTGAGTGCCAGAGTTAAATTCTTCTGCCTACTGTAGATTTTGGCAAAATGGCTCTCCTGTATTTCGTAATTTTGTTTGGGTTTTGTTTGTTTGGGTTTTTTTTACAGAAGAATATGCCACTTATTTATTACTCAACTTTCAGCTTAATAATTAGTAAATAATCTTGGATTGTGTTTCTACTCTGTGACTTGTCCTGTTCGGGTAATCTGGGATGGCCCAGAATCTTTCTGAGACAACCTCGAGAGTAGGTAAGGAAAGGAGAAGAGTGTGATTGAAGGGGCTGAAGAAAGAGATCCTTACTGTCATCACAAGGCCAGTTTCTCTATCAGGAACAGATGTGTAATGGATGTAGGCTAGCAGGGACACTGACTTTTCCTTCATCCACTTCTGACTCCCATTTCTCTACTGTGATGGAATATAGAAGATACAGCGATGTATCTTCTTTCCTATCCCAGACATTATGTCACAAATACATGTCTACAAAGAGATCAGTAGCACTGACCGGACATTAAAAATTACACTACTGTTGGATAAAAGCAATAATCAACAAAGCACAAAAAATATTTAACAAATAATCTTCGTATCATAGTAGAGTAGGCTGTAATCAAAATTTACAGCCTTCAGTGCAATCATAGCAAGTAATTGGCAAAATTTATGCATTTTTAGGTTGTTAAAAGTATTCTTATCTAAGATAGTCATGTAAAAACTAAGACATACAAGACTTCAGGTTTTCTGTGCCTTTTGTTTCTGAACATCTTCACTCCCTACAGTATCCAGTATCCTTATGGTAGCCAGTTACCTGTTCTTACTAACTCCTTAATAAGTTCCTCTTTCCTTTTGATATTAAGTGCAAGTTCTCTTATTTTTTGCTCAGCCTCAGCGAGTCTCAACTCTGAATTCTTTAACTTCTCCATGTTAAAAACATGGATTTTCTGGAGGCTGTCAATCTCTTCACCTTGAAAAAAACAAAGCAAAATAGAGTTATGAAGTCTAGAATTCAAAAGGTAGTGCTCTGCAATGCTGACTGTGTGGAGTTCTTCCATATGAAGTAAAAGAATCAAAAGGAAAGAATAGAGCAGAGTATTTTTCCCTGCCATGTGTCTAAACAGGAAAAGAAAGGATGGTATGCACTTACATTTCAAGACCCTAAGTCTGAGGAAAAATATTCTAGAAATCACTTCAGTATTTCTGGTAAGATAATGGCATCCATTTTCTTTCATTGAATAGTACTAAAGAGTTATATCTGTTGGGGTTTGGGAGGTTTTTTTTTTTTTTTTCTTTTGTTCTTTTCCTCTTGAGGAATTTTTCCCCATACTAAGGGATAATTGCTGGGTGCTTAAGAGAGACAAAAGGTCTGGCCACAGGGGGAGGGGCCTAACTGCCCTCTTTTACCTGGGTACAGGCTAGTTTTTTCTCTTGGGCTCTCGGCATTCAGAGGAGACAGAGGCTGCAGTCGGTGTGGGGAGGAGGTCGCCATCACTGCAGGATTCTGCCTTCTGCTACCTTCTTTTTTTTCTGCCGTGAGTGGGGATTTCTGCTGGCAGGAGCCGCCGCTGAGAGGGACCCGCTTCACTATCTGCTGGGGTGCCTCAGGGAGCCCAGGACCCTGAGCCCTTCTTTTACTGCAGCACCGGGAGGCAATTGCCTGCCTTCGCTGTTTCTTTGTTGCTGTTTTGAGCCTTCACTACACTGCAGTGCCGCCAGCACTGCACCCCCTGCCTGCTGAGACCTCCCGGAGTTCCACTGCTGCTTCGGAGTTCGATACATCTCATCTACCACCTGGGATTTTTGTGCTCATCCCTGCTGTTCCAGCTGCTGTTCCCAGGGGTCCTGCTGGGGCGTCGGGATCGGCCGCCCAGGGGGTTTGTGAAGCCTTTCTCCCATCCCTTCCCGGCCCGGCCCAGCCGCCATTGCCGCGCGCTCCCCGAGCTCGGCCCACAGCGCCCCCTGCAGGCGCGGGGGAACCATCGCTCCCGCCCTGCCCAGCGGGAGCCGCCAGCGCCCCCTGCCGGCCGTGAGCGCCACTGCACCGACGGGGACAGGGCCTGGCAGCCGGGAAGGGGTCACTGGGGTCTGGTCCTGTTCGGTGTTACCGACAGAGTTATTGGTGTTTGTCTGCCTTGTTATACATACAGATATATAAATAAAGAACTGCTATTCCTATTCCTCATATCTTTGCCTCAAAGCCCCTTAATTTCAAAATTATAATAATTTGGAGGAGAGGGAGTTATATTTTCAGTCCAAAGGGGGCTTCTGCCTTCCTCAATAGACGCCTGTCTTTCAAAACCGAGACAATATCTAACTAGCTTTTTGATAAGTGAACTGCTTTCTGGATAGTAAGTATTACTTAGAGATTACTAACATTAGTTTCAGAAAGGGAAAGAAAAACAGAAATTGGAAAACCTACATTGAATTATAACCAAAAAAATATTTGTAACAAATACAGATATTTTGCTGGGAATACTCATTACATGTGCAAAAGATATTATTGCATATTCTGATACTGTAGCAAGATTTGCTCTTATGACTTCCATTGTACCTGTGGTTGTGTCAGTTTGTAGTGCGGATACATTGGATAAACCAGACTTGTCTACTTGGCATTTCATGTCAGTTACATCAGGAAGAAAGCACAGAGAAGTGTGATTTTGTGTCCACATTCGGTTTATGGAACACCTGTGGAAGAACGATAAACATGCTACTCTGCAAATACACTGGGATTTTTTTTTTAAGCATCATGCAAAGTAGGTGATCTTAACAGAGAAGAATCTCGAACTTACAAAAGCATTTTTACCTTCTTTCTCATCCACACCACTCCCACACACACCGTCCCCCAACCCCCAATCTTCAAGGTAGATTCTGACCCCCAAGAAATCTTTGCTAAACCTACATTTATTAAACTTATTTTGCAATATGCCCAGCTGGTCCCAGAAGCTTTTTGATTGCTGTAAGTATCATTATAGATGGTCTCATATCATGGAAGGATTAGGCAGTAATACTACCTTTGCCATACATTTTTCTGTAACAAAAATTAAGGAACAACAAAAAATTACTTATATGAGGTTTTCTCTTTGCTGCCTGTATTGTCTTCTTCTTCATCACCCTCATCAGAGAGGTGGCAGTGAAGGACTTTATCTTGATCTTCTATCTTGCTCAGTATCATCTGTCTGCGAACACGGAATTCTGCCATTATCTGGGCCAGGGATAAGACAGGGGGGCTGGTAAACCCCTGTCAAAAAGCACATGAAAATAGTGATGGGTAAAAACAGTTGCAACAATTTAGCAATTCTTTACTCATATTCTAAAAAATATTTCACCACTGAGCTTGTAAGCAAAATTACAGAGGTTTTCTATAATAACTCTGAATACCTTTGCAACAAAAGGTTTTGCAAGAGCTTAGAGGACTCATTCCAAATGTGAATGAGGGCACTGTTAGCAATTCATTATCCCACGTACTCAACATATTGGTAAGAATAAGAATTCATTTTTTATAACGTTTCATACTTGAACCCTGAAAACCTCCAGGAAACTAGCTGGGGGGGTGAAAAGAGGAGAGCCATAGCACTTGTAGGTGAGAATTTTAAGCCTAAATATTTTGGATAATTGTGGCATAACAAATGTTACAAAACTAATTTTTCAGAGTCTTCAGTGGGAAATTAAGCAGCAGCATCTGAGAAAGCCACCATATGTTATCATGTCACGTCTAATCATTGGCCTATAACCATTACAAAGTGGAAAGGGGAAAATGTGGGTAGACCTTACCTTTTGGATCTCTGTCCCTGAAGGCAGGTGAAGGGGGCGTAGCAGGTTTTTTGTGAGTGGGACACTGTAGGGCCTCCTAGCAAATGCCACAACAGCTGGCCCAGCTTCATAAGCACTTTGGGAATCTAAGGCTTTCACATCTGTAAACTTCTCTAATTTCAATTTTAGCTGATCGATGAGCATTTGCTGTTCCACCATTTTCTCAGTCTCATGGGAAAAAAAACAAAGCAAAAGCAAAACTGAGCTCTGTATCATATTCACCACTTCTAATTCCTCACAAAGGTAATGAATCCTGTAAATCAACCACTGACCCTAAGTTATTCTGCAGGGCACAGGCAAATTCTGTAACAAACTGAGAATTCTATGACATATTACCATTCTCAGCCCCACCACTCCTCAATCTAGTAAAGTTCAGACTTTTTTTTTTCAGAAAGACCTGCCCCAGTGTCCTGGGTTACAGAAGGAGTGCCAATGTTCAGTGTAACCAAACTGAGTATTCTGCTGCCCTCCATGGTGGGTCGTTTGCAGTAGGTGCCCAGTGCACATCTGACATCTCGGGTGTTAAATGACATAAGGGAGAAGAGGCAAACCCTGTGAGGAGAGGTGTTTCTTTTTCTTCACAAATGGCTCTGCAGTGGTAACTCCCTCTGGGGAAGCACCAGCACCATCCCACCCATCCTGAGGGGTCGCCTCTGCTAATGGGCCATAATGGCTCAACAGCACCACCATAATGGGCAGCTGTAACTACCTACTACCAAGGATTCCCAGAAATATTCTATGATTCACAGGATTACATAATTCCCATTGTGAAACTACCTGCCCTGGGGGAGGTGCTGAGTATTCCCCCCTGAACCTGACCATATATAACTGGGGACTTGGGACACCACCACCACTGGACAGATCCAGAGGAAGACCAGAACTTCCACAGGACCACCGCTCTCGACAGCAACCATGACTTCAACAGGACTGCAATCACCACTTGATAGGACTGTGACCACCACCTTGGCCAACAGGGTGCCAGGCTGTAGTCTGACTTTATGGGTCTAAGCCAGTTTTAATGTGTATCACTGCAATTATTTTCACCTTTCTATTAAATTGTAACTCTGACCTGAAATCTCTCTCAAGGTGGTTGTGTGGGGTTCATTTTTCCCACTGGTTTACTTTCAAACCAGCAAACCCAGTTCAGTTACATTAGCCTATCTAGGCATCTAGTGAGAAGTGGATGACATAATTAGGAGCTCATGCTTGCTTTATATATGTGTTTATGGAGAAATAAAATGGGAATTAAACAAACATTTTCAAATTAAACTTACGGTCTGAGTCTTATTAATGAAACATGTATATGGGCTTCCTCTTCCTCTTTGAACAGTTCCACTTTAAGATTACTTGTATTAGTAAACATAAACATGTACATGATCCCAGGATCACTTGCTGCTTTTTCTTCCACTCAGCCTCTGCTTTGTTGATAGTGCTAGTTTGGAGACCTTATCAGATTCTCCTACAGCATTCTCCATACATTGTTCAAAAGTACTTATGTTACCTAAACTGATTCATCCATAAGGCCAAGATTATAAGCATTTTCAACTCACTCTATTGTTTTTGATTCTTTTTGAAGTATGGCTAAAATCTGGCCTAGCAACAACAGGGAAGTTGAAGAATAGCTCATGATACATTCTGCATTCTTCTACTTCGAGTAACACATTTTTATTCATTCTTTATATTGTTGTCTTAGGTTGAAAGTTCCTTCCAAACACAAATATACATTGCCCTACAAGTTGAGATTGTGTTGGAATACAATATATACTAGTCCTATGTCATAGAAAATAGAATATATGTATGAATATCACATTTGTTATAATTTTGGAAGAAGTAACAGACAAATGATCCACCTTGAAGCTATTTGTCCCTGATACAATTGTACATACAACTATGGGTGTACACAGTATAACACCCATAGCATAAGTATGTATGTGTATAAACATTTTTACCTCCTACCTCATACCTGCTACTCTTAAAGTCCCTATTCTACTATGTATCATTAAATTACATATGCCTGTGAATACAATGTAAAATATTTGACAGAAGTACTTGCTTTTCATTATTCTACCTACATATGTTATTAAATAGAAGTGGCAGTTTAGTGAACTAAATGCCAAAAGGGTGCCTGAAAGCTCTCAAGCTTCGCTCCTGTCTTTGATACTGAATTAACCTTCTATCTGCACTGCGAGAGCTGCCTTGTATCCTCCAGAATGTATTTAAGCATTATCACAGTATAAGTTGACTCTGTGGTGTACAGGCTAAAAAAGTCTAGCCAGAAGTGACATAAAAGAAAGTAAGTGACAGAGGAAAGAAAACAATCATGACTAGTTTACTTACCTTTGATGCACTGACTCTCCCCAAGCCATCAGCAAAGAACAGGAAAAAGGAGGAAAAGTATAAGGAGAAGAGCACTAGCTATCCATGTTTATGCTTTTCTCTTTTAAAAATTAATATAATAATTTATCTGTCATTCACATGTCAGGCAACACCAGGAGAATGCTAACTATTCTATTTGCAGTCTTCTCAGCCTTGAAATATTATGGACATACTAGCCATCATAATTTCATCAGCAAGCTCAAGATCTACAGAAGGAAAGAGGCAAGCAGCCTCTTCGTCACTACCTCAGTTTCAACTGTGTCACTCAGTTTTCTCTGATGGTAAATGATCAGAAAGTTAGGATGGAATTCTGCCTTATAAAGTCAAAAGGGGACAATACTCAGTCTTAATAAAGCTATAACAAAATAAGTGTCTATGTAACTTTTCAATTAAAGTATTCTATAGGATCTTTATACTCTTTTTCAGTTTCTAAAGAATCTTTCAAAGTCTTTCAACTCCTAATCTATTAATTGTCCTGAAACTCCTTAACAATGATACAAATCTGGGGAGAGAGTTGTGTGTTGTGCTTCAGGAAGCATGGAGAGCATGAATGGTTCACTTCAAGTTACACAGGAGGCTTGTGGCACAGCTAAGCTCACATACAGTCTCCAGGAATCACATTACTGTGATGCATCCGCTAGATGAACCCAACTCATTCAGTGATACAGCTCTAATTCAAACAAAATTTCCCTAATATTGACTGGTACTTAAGTAAAAAAAATTCTGAGGCACCTGTTTAATGCATTCACATGGTATAAGGATGCTTCAATACAGATAAATGTGTACCAGAGGAAAAATACCTGTAATCTTTGTGTTTCTTGAGCCTCCTTTAAAAATTCCTGTTGTTCTTCCTTTTCTTGTAGTAACGTCTTTATCTGATTCTGCAGTAGCTGCACTTCATGATTCTTCTGGCTAAATAGTTCTTCATCCATAACCAGTACCTGCTAGATAATAAAAGAAAAGTTCAGCTGGGGAAAAGGGACATTATTATTCCTACAACTGGAATATGAAACAAAATAAAACCTCATTTGTTGTTAAAAGACATGACCAGAACTGCAAAGCCTTGGGGTATGTATATCAAATTGTCTAAGTGGTTATCTGCAGTTTCTAGCAGCTAATTCTTCACTTCTGTTTCATCTATTGATTTTGTTCTGACAAGTTTCAGTCTTCCAAACTCTGTCCTCACAACCAAACCTAATTTATTATTTTAGTATATATTAAATTCAATTATTCTCTTTGGTATGCTGTTACATGTAGCCACAAGATCACAGCATCTTGTGATTAATACACTTCTCAAATGAAAACAATAAGAACAGCTGCCCTCAATCTGCAGCTCAGATAACAGTTTAAAGAAATCACAAGAATGCTTCTTCAGATATTCATGTGAATGAATTGATACTGATTGAAAGAGACTTCCAAATGTTGTTACTCTTCCAGAAAGCCTGCAGAAGCCAAATAAAAAGTACTGAAACATTACATCAATCCACAAACCTTCTCATTCCTGTTCTTTCTATTTTTTTTCTCCCAAGAGTCCTGCTGGTGGACATCTGAATGAGTTTGGGTGTTGGCTACAGCTAATCCACTATGCCAGTATTTTAATATCATGTAAGACAGCATTATCCAGGCAATAATAGCTGCTAGCAAGGAAATGTGTTTGTACAGACAAGATAGGTCTACTACTAGTTATTAAATCTGTAAGTGCAAACCCTGGTCTAGAGTCTGTACTGTGTCATTTATTTTAGCCTTTCTCTAACCACCTCTTCCTGGCTGTGGATGGCATACTCATCTGGGGAAGTGTAAGTTTAAGCTCAGCTCTTACACTGTTTTGATCCTGGGAAATAGACATTTAAAATATGCCACAGAAGAAAATCAAGAAGGAAGAAAAAAAGCTGTAATTTAGATTGATTGAGAACAAAGACAAAATTTGTTTATGCACTTGCCTGATAACAATCTATAGGTTTATCAGTTTGGTTGCAAACTTCTTCCACTACATGACAAACTCAAATTACTTTTTCTGAGGTGTTCATCTGGCATCAGAACTTCACTCAGTTTCCAACTAGTGTACAGTTGTTTTAAGTCATAAAATTAATTTTGATTTGAGATTCTGTCCATTGTACAATAATTTTTGATGTTCAGAGTCAACATTTTAACTAAGCACATCCAATATATGTACTTCCTAAATGTATATGGGGATGTTTCCAGAAAAAAATATTTATTTGATCATGTGTCAGTTCTGTTAGGAGACATTACCATGCTCTCAGAAGGTTGAGAGCTCTTCTCTCCATAGGTCATTGTCTAGGACTATTATCTGCTGCAAGAGAAACAGCTAGTCAGAGCTACTGATATGACACGATCCTCATGGGATATCTGCATGCTAAGACTCCCGATGTTGTTTTGAAATTCTCACCTCATTTGGAAAGCCAAAAAGAAGTATAATGTCACCAAAGAGCAAAAGTTGATATTTAACACAAAAGCAAATGTTAGCAAAGTGATTAGACAAAGAAATGTGCAAATAGATTAGAAACTCAGCTAAAAGCATGGTAATGGAAAAGGAAATACAGGAGGTTCTGTGAGACCATAGCTGAAGAAATAGAGTTTAGGAAATTACTAAGAGATAAGAGATGAGACACACTTGTAACTTTGTAATATTAGACAGACTAGCATATTACATACATAGTATTAGATAATATTAGACAAAAGCTGCAAAACTTAAGTCCCTGGGTTATCTGTAAGTTCACTGATATCTTTGAAAATTACCTGTATTATAATTATATCTGTAATTCTTCTGACAGAGCAATATATTTGCAGGATTCAAAACAATTTCTGAGTTCACAGGACAACTGTCGAGGGTTTCCCTGTGTACGCAACTAAGCATACATAGCCATTCCCTCACTTCCAATCCCCCAACCCCAAGGAAGAGTAAAAGAAAGAAAACTTGTGGGTCAAGACAGAAACTGTTCAGTAAGTAACGGTGAAGTGGAAGAACACAGAAAACAACACAAGTAATGCAAAGGTAGTTAATGAATGCAAAACCAATCACTCACTGCCTCCAGAGGGTAGACTGATGCCCATTAGCTCTTGAGCAAAAAGACAGCTAACATAACTAAATCCCCCTCCTCCCCCTTTCAATCTCTGAGCATGTCATATGGTGTGAAATACCTCTTTGGTTGACTTGGGTCATCTGCCTGGTTGAGCTACCCCTGTCTCTGGGCACACCCCCCTATCTATTCACTGGTGTCACAGACACAGAAAGAGCATTGGTCCCTTGATGATGTGCAAACACTCTTCAGCAAGACCTAAAACACTGGTGTGTTATCACCATTCTATTAGTCAGAAATGTAAAACATAAAATGGCAACCTGCAAGCATGTATTAAGAAAATTAACTCTATCCCAGTCTAACTTAGTACAATCTCCACTCCATATTCCATAACATTTACGTCATACTCAAGCCCCACACTATTCAATGCAACCTTATTAACCATCCTTCCTTCCTTTCTTATCCTTTGACTTATACACAGATATCATTCTTTTAGTCTATAGGCCACTCCTGTAAAATACCCATAAAATGTCCACTGAGTTTAGTCCATGATGTGTGTTCTGTCTGGTTACAGTGATCACTCAGGACAGGAGCCCAATGCTAGAAGAATTGTTGTATGATCCTACAACAGACCAGCACAGTCCTTCCATGGTGTCAGAGACTGAAATGTTACCACTCATGGCTTAAACATTATCACAAAGATTTTTGCCCATTATGGCAAAACTGTACAACAAAGCTGCACCACCAAAGCTCACACTTTGGGCTCCTGACTGAAACCCTGAAAGTGTGAGTTAACTGACTAAGGCTATTCGAGATAAGAAAAGTGACACTATTGTTCAAAGCATCTCAGGCCTGAAAAGTAATGGGTAAGGCTGGGAGAGCATTCACAGAAGAGCCAAGCCCAGCAGCTTCAGGTGAAGACCATAGCCCCAGGCTTGTCTGTTGCCAGGTTTGCACAGACTCTCCCCCCACCAATGGGGGGAGGAGGAGGGTTTGGGGTGCATGTGAAAACCTCCGGTCAAAGGCACCTCTTTCTCATCCTCCACTGCACAGACTGGCTCAACTGCGGGGCCCCCACCCCAGGAAAGCCACATCTATGGGACATGCATGTGAGCGGCAACTGAGAGGGTGTCAAGGTCCATCAAAGGCCCCCCTGAAGGATTCTCCACACCCTACACCAGAGGACTGTACATGATGCAAAATGATGCAACTGACACAAAGTCTTGCAAGGGACAGTGTCAAACCTGGCCCACCCTCAGAAGAGGCACCTGGGTGTCCCCACCTGGCCCAAATGTATATTAATCCATTGGATTCTATGCTTTTGGCAGGAGACCCTCACCACCAAATAGACTAGATGGAGTGGATCAAGGAGACAGCATTAAGATCCATGGAGGGGTGGTATGTTTCTACTTAATCTGTCTCTGTCACTCTTCCTGTCCCCCCACCCCACCCTTCTTCCTTCCTTCCTTCCTTCCTTCCTTGCTTCCTTCTCTTTGACTCTTTTACTGTTAAATAAAATATATCAATTTTTTGGTATCAACATATTACCTCATTTGGTTTTAATCTCATTGCAGGGAATAATCGAACCTCAGAGCTCTTTCCATTTTATTCACAGAGAGTTCTCTTTGCTCCTCTGTGATTAGAGGAGATTGTAACACATGGTAGAAGCATGGGGTTCAAATCCACAGGGACGTAAGTCCATTGAATCAGTATCAGAAAAATGAAGGGGTCTACTGCATCTCAGGAATTAGGTGACAGCAACTGGAACAGTAATCTTCCTTGAAGACCCTTTTAACCACTGCTTTTTCCCCCTATTCATGTACAGAGTTCCAGGACCAAAATAGGTGCACCGCCCGACTTCTCATATCCTTTTCACAGTCGTGCAAGTAGAATTGCAGGGTGGCATGTGTCATGGGCCCATGGTTCCTTTTCCCTTAAGCAGAGGAAATTCCTACTCATGGTAGCCAATATGCTGGCCTGGCCAAGCAAGGAGGTAAAGAGATTATCGACATTCTCTTTTGAGTTGCTAGACCTTGTGTAACAGTCTTTCCACAGCTGAGATGCAGGCCCACAGCAAGGAGAGGGAATAGAACTTTTGAGTAAATCACTAGGACTGGCAAACTGGTCTGTACTAAGTTGGTGCCACAGAGTCAGCTAATTCAGCCTTACTAGGTTGGTGTCATACGATGTCCACGTGTTCTGTACAGACTTCTGCCACTCAGATCATGTGCACTGTATATTGTTTGGATCTTTCGAGGCCTGATTCTTGTCTTGAAGCCTGATTATTGTCCATGTCACTGCAGACCACCTCCACCACCTCTAATTCCCTCAAACATTAAATATGTTCCTCTGTGGCAGTCCACATGCCTCACTGGGTGACAATATCTTCCCTAAGAGAGTACTTTGTCTTCGTGCTCAACAGAAGTTTCCTCTGGAGCTTGGAAGTGGCTGACGCTCTTCCAATCCCTCTGTGAATTCCACAAACCCTAGCAAAGGATGCCAGCTGATGTGTTTCCCTACCTTCTAGTTTCAGACTGTTAGCACCACTATTCCAGCTCTGGAGCAATCAGGTAGCAATTAGGTCATCTTGTCAGGCAAGATCTTTACACATTATCTTGCAGCTAGGTCATGGATAGGGACCAGGTAGCTTCCACCTCTTATGATTTCTGTCTCTTTCCTTTCCTATCCTGCTGCAGAACAGGCTGCCTGTTCTGATTCTTCCTCTCTCCTCCTCTGGGCAGGAGCTGCTTCTTCTCTTATTAACTTGATCTCTGTTTCCACTGTTTCTTCTTTACTACAAGATCAACTATGACAATTAAAGGTTCAGTCTCCGGTTTAGTGTCAATGTGGCTTCAGACCAAGAGACCTTCTCAGTCTCAGACCACCACAAGCCTGTTTGTGGGCTTTTAGATCAGAACCTCTTGCATTTTTAAGGCCAGTGGACACTGACTCTATAGGCATGGGGCAGATCCAATGCTGCTATAGAAGTCACTGTGTTTCACCTTCGCTCTTCAAATGATGTACTTGTTTGACGGGTTAATGAGCCTCTTCAGACATGATATCACAAGCTGTCAGAGGCAACAAAGGCCCTGTGCTCCTGACCAACTCCTCCCACACATACTGACACCCCAGGGATCAATCACCTTAGAGCATGCTCCTATGTGGCAACCCTAAATAGCTGTTTAACCTTATGAACAATAATCAAAGTCGGGATCACAACACAACAGTATTAGTAGTCTGATTACATAAGGATACTGAAGGAACTGAAGACACTACATCAAGTCTACAAAAAACTGACCTGGAGAAGAGGAAGGGATACGTGCCACTTTTTCCCCTCTCTCCAGAAAATGTCTCTCAGAGAAGAGGGGAAAAGTATATAGTTGCTGGTTTTATCCATGAGGTGGTTCTTGGAGTACTGGGACATCCACAGTGTAAGTACCAGATGAGGCTGATAGACAGTGGTTTTGTCATAGCTCTCCCAAGCAAAGGAAAACAAAGTGATAAACATCAAACAAAACAGCAAAAATGCATTTTAATGACTATCTGAAAATAGTCATGAATGGTTCTTGGAGCCTGTTGTACAGCTAGAAAGGAATCAAGCACCTGAATATTTAAGGACACACACAAATCAGTGGCCAAAGCAAATATGCAGCTTCATGACCTGCAACAGTCATTCAACAACTTAACTAAACAGGTATTAACAGCTACAAAACTAAACAGGTATTAACAGCTACAAGTTTAATCTAGCACACTCTAATCAAATCTGCTATTATCTTGAAGGCCTTGAGCCGCAGGTTGGGTTCCATAATAGACTGTTGTGGGTTACCCCAGTAGGTTGCTAAGTACACAGAGCTGTCCTTTCACTTTCCCCTACCCCCACCTCCTAGGAGGACAGAAAAAGAGTAAAGGGAAAGTGAAAGCAAGAAAATTTGTGGGTCAAGATAGAAGCTGATCAGTAAGTGATGATGAAGTGGAAGAGAGAAAGAAAAGAAAACAAAACAGATGATGGAAAGGCTATTACCCACCACCTCCTACGGCTGACTAACATTCGACCAGTTCCGGGCAAAATACAGCTAATCTCCCTAAACCTCCTCCTCTCCCTTTTTATTGATGAGCATCACATTATATGGTATGAAATCTCTCTTTGATTAGTTCAGGTCACCTGCTTTCTTGAGTGTTTGTGTCTCCAACTATTCATGCACCCTTCAGTCTATTTACTGGGGGGCAGAGGCAGAAAAAGAGAAGGCTTGTCACTGTACAAAATACAGTTCAGCAAGAGCAAAAACATTACTGTGTTATTATCATTGTATTGGTCACAAATCCAAAACACAGCACCCTCAGAGATGCTATACAGAAAACTAACTCCATCCCAGCCAGACCTAGCACACTAGCATAGCTAAAACCAAAAACCTAACAGATAAAACAGCTCAGCCTCAAGAGTCATCTTGAAACTGACTAAAGAAAATATGACATTACTTCACTTATCTCTGTTGTCACTGACTGTGTATTCAGACATCCATTAAAGTAAAACTATGTCCCAAAGATTAGCCAAATGACATGATACAAAATTGTAAATTAATTGTCAAATTAAGTACAGGTGATAGTTTTATCCATCTTTCAAAATTTTGGCAGACTACTTTTTCACTTAAGTCATTTAAATAAACAGCTTATAATTAAATACCTGGCATTTCTTTAATTCCCTCTTCAGCTGAAGAATTGTGATGTGATGTGGGTCTGGGCTGGTCTCAGTCCCTGTGTCAGTTTCCTGGATGGTGAGAGCTTCCTTCCTTACTTTCTGTACCATAGTGATCCAGCTCCGCAACCTGTCCCGCTGACTTCTTCTTAAGCTAACATCATCATTCAGATCAACCAGAAAGGGGAAGGCTTCATCTACACAATTTCTGTAACTGAAATATTGAACCTGAAGGCGGGTGAGCTGCTCCTCAAGTGAACTGATACGGGCTTTTTCTTCATTTAAGTCGTGTAAATGCTGGTTACTGACCTGCTGGTTCTGCAAAGCTTCCCGAAGCAATCTGATTTCAAGTTCCATTTCATCAATGCGATCTTTTTCTGGGTTGTAATTTACTACTGGTTTATTTCTAATGTTTCTGGCTCTGTTGGCATATTTGAGAGAATTTAAAGATTCATCAAAGTCCAGTGAGGATGGACTTATACATGTTATCATAACAGTCTTGGCATTTCCTCCAAGGGAGTCTTTCAGAATACGAGTGATTTTAGCATCCCTGTATGGAATATGTACACTTTTTCTTTTTGGGTCTCCAAGGGCACTGATGACATTTCCCAAGGCCAAGAGACCACTATTGATCTGAATTGATTCTTTGAAGCGTTCACCAGTATTTCCAGTCTTTGCTACCCTCTCTGATCCTGCCAAATCCACAAAATGAAACTTTGAAGCGATTGAATCCTGTGCAGCATCAGTATTATTCTGATACTCTGCAGACTGCTTCTGACAAATACTGATGGTAAAAATGGCATGAGATCGACTAGAGTGCTCATTCATCTGTGTTGTGCCTCTGTGACGAGCTGCATTGCCACTTTCCAGCAGGCTTATCACTTCATCTGCACATTCTACTTGGAATTCCTTAGCACCGACAATCACTTCAAACACCAAACCAGGTGAAAGCAAGAATAATTTAATTAATTCTAAACTCTCCAGCAAAAGTTTACAGCAATAACTATAAACATGTATTAGAGAAACGTACAATTATTATGAGGTCATAGCATGCAGCAATAGAAATAGAAGATACAATATGTGAAAAGCATGAGGTACAACACATCTGAAACCTGCAGATATTTAATATATGGGTGTGTTGTGTCATAACATTTGCAACAACATCTTAGACACTAGACACAACTCATTTACACATTGCACACTGCACATTACCTTATGCAATTTACAGTCTAGTGCTAGCTAGAAAAAGTATGAGCAAAGTCAGCTCAAAGGATATTTTGCCAGTTAAAAAAAAATACTAAAAGCCATGAAGCTTTAGTAAAAATTATTCCCAGCCTGTACTAAGAATGGAATTTCTCTTCTGAATAGTGCAGACAGTTGGGCCTTTGGGACAGGTATCTGATACTAATCCAATAAAGTGTAAGTGTACTTCTACCAAGTACTGTTATTAATCATATTTTTTATCATATTTTTCTTCTAAGGAAAGATGGGAAACTCCTAGCACAATTTACTGAAGTTGACTCTAACTGTACTAAAGAAAAGAAATAATTTAAAATATATTGTGGGATCCTTTTGAAGCAATGATATTGTCTGTCAGATTTGTGCTAAACTAATGCCTTCTCCCAGCTACAGACAAAAAACCCATGACAGCTCAACACAACAGTATAATAAAACTACAGTAAACACAACAATTAGAATATAGAGGAAAAAAAAGCCAAACCTAAAACAGATTATATACTTTCAGAATAAAATATCTTCGATGTGGATTCTTCTAGCATTTTCATGAGGTGAACAGGATACCTATAGGGCAAATGTTAATCTAGAAGCCTCCAAAAGTATCTACTTCCCCTCCTCTTAATGAAGTGGTCTCTTCAACTCATTTCATTGTAAAAGGGGAGCAGATATTTACAATATAATTGACTTAACGACTGTAATTTTGAAGGGAGAAGCAATGGTTTAATCTTAAAATAAGTATTCAAGTGAATAATCACAATATTTTGTTTCTAGATGGAATTTGCAGAAACAATAATTGTGTATTTACTTTATCATTTGCTGCCATTTCCATCCATATAATAGAACATGTATATTGCTCACAGGCATCTAAACCCCAAACTGCTTCCAAACAGCTAAACTGAGTTTATATTCTGAAACTTGATTTTTTTTTTCCTTTTATTCATTAGTAATGAATAAGCACTTTCAAGAGAAAGCAAAAATAATTTGGACACAAACTGAAACCCAAACCACCAAATTTTAGAGCTGAAATCCTACCTGTATTTCCCTTCTCATCTTCTCGGATATGTAGTTCTTTTACAGAGGTCTCCAAATCCAACAAATCTCGAAGTTCTTCCTTGTAAACCTCTATGTAGGATACCTTCACACGGAAGTTAATATTATGGTGTTCAGAAATATGCTGAAATAATTCCTGAATAGCCCGTGGGATTATGCCCCTTTCATCCACTGCAACTGATGCTAAAATACAAGCACAAATGTCACAGAGACTTGCAGTCATTCTGTCACATAAGTTACAAAGACTGAAAATTGAGAGAAGTCTGTGATATTTGGTACGCAACATACTAAGGAATTTGAAGAGCTCATTGTTCACAAGGAATTTTGTGTGTGTGTGTGTGTGTGTTAGAATTTTTGTTTGCATCCAGTCCTAGGATTCAAATTTAAGTTCTAATTTACATAATGTTATAATCATGAAAGTTATGAAAAATATGGAGTCTGCTTTAAAACTGTACTCCTCAGAGTACAGATTTCTTCTTTATCCCTACCCATTATGGTTAGCAATGACATCTCAAGGGTTTGAGAAACTATGAATTCTACCTACGTAAAGCAAAATTATCAGTAACTTGGTGAGACAAGATTTATAACCAACATTAACAGTAATTTCCTATTTTTTCAAATTAGACATGGAACACTAGTGCCAAACTCTACTTTTTAAAAAAATATTCAGGGCAGGACAATGCTTCCAATAATAATCTGTGTTCTTTATCCAAGACTCTGGAAGCTGTTTGCCTAGGAGATGATAACAAGAATCTTTTTACCAAAAAATCTAAAGGGTTTTTTTCACACCTAACTATTAATTTAGTAAATATATTTATTAAACTAAAAAGTTGTAATTGCAGAGCTATGATCAGCCTTAGAGTGTGACATCCACTACCAAAACAATTTAGCTAGCAATGCTACTTTTAGGAACGTTAAATAACTACTAGTGAAGGGAATAGAAGTGAAGCTACAACAATAAACAGAAGAGGCCAGTGGTATGAGGGTCAACAAAGCTAAGTGCGAGGTCCTGCCCTTTAGTCACAACAGTCCCCTTAAGCACTACAGGCTGAGTGGGGGCAGAGAGGCTGGAAAGCGGCTCAGCCAGAAAAGACCTGGGGGTGCTGATTGACAGCAGCTGAACATGAGCCAGCATGTGCCCTGGTGGCCAAGAAGACCAATGGCATCCTGGCCTGTATCACCAATAGTGTGGCCAGCAAGACCAGGGCAGTGATTGTCCCCATGTACTCAGCACTGGTGGGGCCACACCTTGAGTGCTGTGTTTAGTTCTGGGCCCATCACTGTAAGAAGGACACTGAGGGGCTGGAGCGTGTCCAGAGAAAGGCAACAAGACTGGTGAAGGGTTAGGAGCACAAGTCCTGTGAGGAGCATCTGAGGGGGCTGGGGGTATTTATCCTGGAAAAAAGGAGGCTCACGAGAAACCTTACTGCTCTCTACAACTGCCTGACAGGAGGGTGTAACCAGGTGGGGGTCAGTCTCCTCTCCCAGGTACAAAAGTGACAGGACAAGAGGAAATTACCTCACGTTGCACCTGGGGAGGCTTAGGTTGGCTATTAGGAAACATTTCTTCACTGGTCATCAACTAGTGGAACAGGCTTAGTTGTGAACCTGAAAATGCTGGGTTAATGGTTGGACTTTATGATCTTACGGGTCTTTTCCAACCTAAACAATTCTGTGATCCTATGATTCTAAATAAAAGGAAGACTCTACCCAGATCTTCATAACAATCTATTTATATCCATCGGGAAGAATTAAACCATAAATGTCTTTGATGTCACAGAAATTTCTCTCAAAAAACCCCCAAAAAACAAACCCAAAACAGATTGAGCAAGCAAACAATTAAGTGCCTAATGCAGACATTTTCAAGGTAAGATAAACATAGCAAAAGCCTTCAAAATCACTACATTTCAGAAAAAAGTTCTAATTTAAGTTGCATTTTAAATGTGGAATGTGAAAGAACACTTAATAAATTGGTTTTTTTCTTAGGTATTTTTGGTATAGTCTAATTTATGGAGAAGTTTTTATAACTTTGATTATCACATAAATTTTGGAAGCTTTGTTTTTTTACTACAGGTTTTTTCCTTGGTCCTTAAAATTCTGCAGCATCATCTGCTACGTAATAAATATTTAACTTGCACAAATACACTCTTTACCAATTAAAAAAACCCCAAAACCAAAAACCATTCTGTAACCTACCAATGTGGTCACCGCCAATGGTGTAAGTCTTCCCAGAACCAGTCTGTCCATATGCAAACACTGTGGCATTGTATCCTTCGGTCAGAGACACTAGAAGAGGCTTAATGCAAACAGCATAAACTTCTTCTTGGGTTGAGTTTTTGCCAAATACAAAATCAAAAGTGAAGACATGGTCCTTTCCAATGATAACCTGTTTAGCATTTGGGACTAATCTGACACACACTTGGTGGTTATGAAGTATTTCTTTGGAAAGCAGAGGTCTGACTCGGACTGCGACTTTAACTGGGATCTCTTCCATGCCAGACTCCACCCCTGTGCTTCCCACTCAGTATTCACGCAGTCAAGAAGAAATCTGTTACCACTGCTCTGTTCACCTCATTCACAGTTGTCTGCAACTAAGAAAAAAAGTTTTCCATGTTATATAATACAAAAGAATTAATCTCCTGGAGTAGAAAGTTGAGATTTCCTAAAGAACATGTAAGGAACTGAAAAGTACCTGATATAAATGCAGCACTATTAATAACTGTTTTATCAATTAATAAATTAATTTTACATCTATTAATTTCCAAGCTAGCAGACTTAAGTCTGAAAGTTGCCCGATTTCCTATTTGAATATAACACAGTCATACAAAGCAACAATATCGTAGGAGCTTGTTATTAAACACTGTTGATAAAGCAAAGGCTTACAATGGATCCTCTCATACTCCTGATCCTACATGCACATTGCATAGGCAACGCAAATCAGTCAAACAAAACCTTTTTCTCCAAAAGTTTTATGTACATCCATGTTTCAATACCCTCATCCAGTTAGGAAGCACCAAACACTTCTAACTCAGCAAGCACAAAGAAGTGTGATTTAAAATGTATTTAGTTACTACATGTAAAGCATTCCTCTGATTTTGATCTGAAACTTTAGGCACATATGTGACCATTTCATAGTAATTATAATTTTAGCATACATGGTTCCTTATACTGCTTGGTGCATATTCATTCTTACAGCATAAGCACTGCACAGTAGCACACTTGTAAATATTAAGGAATTGCCTTTCTTTATAGCCGTTTTTCACTAGAATTCAAAAACCTGCATGGGATCCCACACACATCTTTTCTGTTGTTGCTAATTCTGAGAATCTTTGTCATGCAAGGTAAAGTTTGCTGAACTTCTGCTCTCAAACACATTGCCTTCAAGAAAGCTGTATTACTGAACTGGCAGAAATCAGCTAAGCCCCCAAAATTCAAATTTGTTGAAAACTAACAGTGTTGTCTTGTAACTGCAAAGAGAAGAGCTTTTGCATTTCATTTTATTCCTTTTAGTTTGAGGACCACAAGTGAGAAACCATCTGAGGTTTGAAAAAAGCAAAGCTCCATTTTATTTACTGAGCATAAGCACAAGGAAGCAAAGCACGAGAATGAGTCAAGACTTGTATCATAAGGGACATGGCAATCAGAAACAGATACATAAACTTACTAACTACAGATTAGAAACACATTGTGGTTGATAACCGAGTTTAGTTATCTGGGCGCATTATTTTTTTACCCCCTAGCAAGTGCTGCTCTTAAGTCCCAACATTTCCTACTCTCTTTTAAAGTTATATTAATAAACAAACAAATAAATTAACAAACCATGTAGCAGGTGTGGGAGGGAATCCCTATTTCCTAGGAATCTACCTTATAAAAGAACGTGGGAATATGAAATATTCCCAATATGCAAAAGCTAGAGAGATACTTCGGTTTCAGTGCCCGCGGCTGCCATAAGGCAGAGGCAAACACACTGGCAACCTTTTCGCTTGCAGGGATATTGCGAGGGCGGCCCAGCACATTTTCCGTGTTTGCAACGTCTCCAAACCTGAGGAGCAGCCGGGATCGGTATCACGCTTGGGTGTCGGGAGCGGCTCGGGCCGGGAAGCCCGCNCATGCCCGGCCGCGGGCCCGCGCTCACAGCGCCCCCAGCGGCGGGACGGGCGGGGCGGGGCGGGGCGGGCTCCCGGCTCTCCTTCCTGCTGCGCCCAGGCCTCGGCCCCTCACTTCAGGAAGGACAGCGAGGAGCTGGAGCGTATCCAGAGAAACGCAACGGAGCTCCGGAAGGGTCTGGAGCAGAATTCCTGTTAGGAGCGGCTGAGAGAGCTGGGGGTGTTCAGCCTGGAGGAAGAGGTTCAGGGGGACCTTACTGCTCTTTACAACTGCCTGAAAGGGAGGTGTAGCAAGATGGCGTTCAGCCTCTTCTCACAAGCAACAGGTGCCAGTACAAAAGGAAAGAGCCTCAAGCTGTGATAGGAAAGGTTCAGGTTGGACATCAGGAAAAATTTCTTCACAGAAAGGGTGATTAAATATTGGAACAGGCTGCCTAGGGAGGTAGTGGCGTCACAGTCCCTGGAGGTGTTCAAGGAAAGACTGGACATGGTGCTTACTTAGTGCCATGGTCTAGTGGACAAAGTGGTGTTCAGGTTGGACTCAGTGATCTCAGAGATCTTTTCCAACCTACACAATTCTGTGATTGCTCCCCTCCCTTCCTCTCCGCGTGGACTGAGCCCCTCCATCTCACCCCTAGCAGTAAAAACACAAATATACCCCATGGCACATCTGTCACCACACTGTTTATTGGACAAATGGACAGGTTCCACTTTCATCTCTGAGCAGTAAAGCATGTGCCAAGCACCTGCCACCTCCGTGCAGGTGTGAGAGGGGACAGGCAGGCACAGGGAGGGGCCGGGAAGCAAGGTACACCACAGGGTCTGCACAGACACCTGGCTGTGCGCACAGGCAGCCACGTACACCAACACAAAACTTGAAGCAGGAGTAACAAACCTTGCCTTAACATGAGTATGAGTTGCCTGCAAAGTTTACACTGTTAATTCCAGTCAGGGCAAGCAGAAGATTAAAAGAAAAGGTAACAAAACAATGGAAAAAAAAAAGGCACATTGTTAATACACCACCAGAAAATGAGCATTTGATTTAACAGTTCCAAATCAGTGCATGACGAACCACCACATGAAAAGCAAAACTGCAGTTCAAAAGATAAGGCAACAATACAACAGCTATCAGACTGGACTTAGTAATATATACACCGTACTCGGTGGAACGGGGTATCTTTCATCTCTTCCCTGTGATCCCTGGCATAGTCCCAAAGATAATAATCGAGTAAAACCGCATTGATCTTTCCTTGCATGTCCTGACCCTTCTTCTGATAGAGCTCCTGAAGGTGCTTACAAATGAGTGCACAACACCAAATAGAGCAGCCACGGATCTCTATCTCTTCTTTGTCTCCAGACTGGAAAAGTGTTCCTGCAGGCACAAGAGACAGCAATCCATTTACATGCAACAGACAGAACACCAAGGACTGCCTAAATTTGCTCATTATTTTACCCTTCACATTTATTCTGTTTTAGGATTCCAGTTCTCATGACTTGCACTACAACTGTTAACAATGTTGCTATATATTTTCTAATGGTTACTTTAATTTTACCATATACACTTAGAAGCTTCCCTCCCATTCAATTCAAACAACACCCTATATTCTAAGGAACTGCTCTAGGAACATGGTGTACTGAGAATCATATGATCATTTCTTTGCTTGTGGAGACAAAAAAGATAGTCTTTTATTATAGTATACTTTTTAGTATATAATTATTATACTTCATAGTATATTTTCTGCCAGGATAACTGAAGTCTTAAGATTTTAAAACTAAAAACACAAGACCTCCAAAAGAACTAAACATAAAGGGAACCAGTGGAATTATTTAAATGGAAACATTCTCATTAGGATTCATGGAAGGATAAAATGTCTACGTGGTCTATTTAATATATAGATATGCATAAAAACATAAATATATGTATGGTCATTCTATTAAGATTCATGGGTGACTGCATTCATCTGTTTATCTTCCTGAGTATTTCTGAAATTGCACAATAGCAGTTCTACATCTAAATGCAGTTATTCTACAGTGCAAAAGAGATTGGCTTATTTTTATTCACTAAAATTTATTCAGTCATGAATAAAAAGTTTATTCATGGTTAGTAAGTACTGGGAAGATGAAACCATGCTTAAAATGAGATTCTAGTCCCATGCAATTAACTTCTTTTAAAGCAATAATTTTTTAATGTGTGCTTATAATATTGCTTTGCTTATTAACTAGCAGTTCAGTATAAATAAAGAGGAATTCCCATGCTTTTACATCATATTTGAATTAATGACAAAATCTTTCTTTCTTTTATGTAAACCTCAAAAATCGTAACTGTTCTTATGCTGAAAAGTTTTGCAAGAGCCGCTTTTCAGAAACTCAGAAATCAATTACCTTTGAGTCTCTTTAATCCCTCCATTATCAAAGTTTAATCCACAAAACAGTTAGGTCTTTATAAAAAAGTGACCTTAAGATCTCACTCAAGATCATGGTTAGAGAAAAAGTTCCTTCCTGTTATGTCATCACTATGTAAGAAATCCTTGTTCCCTGGACAAAAAAAAGTGGACACATAACCCTTACATGGACAACACATTACATTTTAGAACTAGCCTTAGTCTACAATGTCAGGTGGTAAAATTAGTTGATATTAGCAAGGACAGAACAAACCTTCACGTAGTTTCTTCATTAATTCTTCAGAATACTTCATTGCTTTTAAGTGAACAAGAACTTGAGGAATTCTGTAGTCAGCAAATATTGTCAGACTAGAAATATCATCAAAAGAGCCATCTCCTTTGCCTTCTAATACACTCCATGTGTCAGCCACAAGTATTTGTGCCCGTTTGTAGAAAGACACCTTCTTTTTCTGAAGAAAGAAATTTATGGATCATTTAAGTGCCTGATCAATAAATATAGCAAATAACACATTAAGTATATCATATTGTTAAGCAAACAGTAGTTAACTAGAACAGAATAAAACTGCAACACTCTTAAACATCTTAAAATCTAAACAATATCAAACCACAAACAAGGATTACGTGGAATGCTCATAAATAAAAGAATAACATAATAAAAGTTACTGCACTGAATAAAAATTGTGTAGAATATGCTTGGATCTCAGAACATTATCCATTAACATTGGATCTCATTCATAGTGGTTTACTGCCACTTGGCAAACATTGTAGTTGAAAGTCCAGCAACATTCATTTTCAGAAACTCTACAGTACATCCAAGCTTTTAATTTGACAAGAGAAGCATAATAGGCATGTATTGTACTAGACAATTAAAACATTCTGTTAATCCATTTATCTGTACTGTTAAAGAAATAGAATTCTAGTGAAAACTTTAATGAATGCTCCTCTGTGTTTACTGCCAAGATGTTATAACTATTCCTGATACCAAATTACATTTTTTGTCCTTAAATGCTATAATGTTTCTCCAAAAACACTGAGAGGGTCAACTACATTTCAAAGAACAACTTCTGCAAACATCCTCAAAACTCCTGCCTTCCCTGTGCCTCATTCTATACTTGACATAGATGCATAAACTTACTTCTAGAGAACATACATGATTTTGTATGTTAAATAAAAAAACACCACCTGAAACATCACACAAGAAGTGGTAACAAGAAGTAAGTAAATAACAGACCAAATTTTAACACAGCTCCTACTGCCCCAAAGCAAGGGTGTTGACCTTTCAGAGCATCAAGATTTTTCCAGTAGTAAAGAACTGTTTGTCTCTAGCATCACACCATTTCACAAGTGCAGAGGAAGGCAGAATTAGAATGGAACTTTTCATTTCATGATGCAGTTTAATTTGGAAGAAAAATATTGTCCGGGACTCATCACTGAGCAGATGAATTTATAATTTCATTGTTTCAATTGTTAACTTTTATGTTGCACAGGGCTTATTAAGTTTATACAAAAATCTCAATATGAAAAAGACTACAAAGCATTTCGAGTAAATTTTCCCATTATTTATCAGAAAGCAAGGAAAGCACTAGATGGATGATACTACATCTCAAAGAGGAAGAACTTAAGAACTTCTTTACTGTGCAAGTGACTGCACTGACAAAGATTGCCCAGAGGGGTTGTGGAGTCTCCCTTATGGAATACACTCAAGAACTGTCTGGACACAATCCTGTGCCATGTGCTCTAGGATGACCCTGCTTGAGCAGGGAGGTTAGATCCACTGTGGTCCCTTAAACCTTTCCCCAGTCTGTGATTCTGTCTGTGCAAGACAGTAAAGGACAGTATAATTTATCAAAAAATTGAATTTTTTTCAAGATGGCAATACGACTATACTTCTTTTATCTTTTTTTTCTGCAACACCCTGTCTTTCCAGGAAATAGTACCATATAGAGGAACATTTGCATCTTCTCTGCAGTACAATGTGCTAATATTAAAGGATATATCTAATTATTACCTACTGATATTAAAAGAAAGGAGGAGTATTGTGTTGGCAAAGAGCAAAATGTGATAGCACAGCCATAAAAAAACCCCCAAAGAATAGGAGTATCATGAGAATTTTACAACCTCAGTCCCAGGTGATGGATGGTAAATAAAATATAAATACATGCAATGTAGTGACTTGAAGATCAAAAAGGACTCCACTAAGTCTCTGTCAGAACACAAAAAACCTGATATGTGAGTTCAACATAGTCTAAAATTTAAACTCCGGCTGGGAATCAAATGCAGCACAGCATCTAAATATAAATTATCCACCAAGGAGAAAAAAATGTTTTGGAGATTTTGGTTTTGGTTTGCATTTTCTTTTTCAGAAAAATTAACACTAGCGATTTCTGTGATTACATGTGTAATTATTACAAGTATTTTGTATATGTATTTGGAAAAACATACGGTCAAATAATTGTGCTAATTTTAGAGGTTCCCCTAGAAGGTCAGCTGTAGCAGTCTGTGGTAGTATGATTCTAATGTAGGACTTATATATACTTCTCCTCTGGAGAGTTACTGAAAAGCATTGGTTTGCTGTTGGATATTTCACCATTCTTCCAGTTCCCTTCCAACCCTTTAAAAGTCTTACTTGTGAAAGCTCAACCTGCCATAAAAATGATGTGATCCATGTCACCCCTTTCAAAATACACATCTTGCTTAGTGAAAGCAGAAAAAAAGCTTCCATATTCATGCAACAGGCTTTATTACTAAGTCAGTGCTTACGGTCCGGGATCATTTTTGGAACACCTTTTCATTCTGTAGTCTGCTGCTGTTTTTAGGGAGGCTTGCTTTATAAAGCACTCAGCATCATCTCATGAAAGACATAACGTCAATGAGTACAGTCACTATAAAGATAAGAAAATACCACTTTACTTAGAAAATATTTCCTTTTTGTTCATAAAAGTTGTCAAAACATTACTGTATATGTAAAAAACCCCCAAGTAAACAAAACCAGTATCTTCAAAGATTAATTCAAATGAACCTCTGATTTTTCATGTAAATATATCTTGCTTCACAGCAGGAGACAAAGGAAAATAAAATGTTGCCTCCTACTGAAGGGCAATAAATGCAATAGGTTCAAAGCTTCAGTGACTGTTATTCCAAGAAGTTACCTTGAAAAGACTGCACAGACTAGTAGTATAGGCTGTACTGTCACTCACATAAAGACTTTTGGATTTAATAATGTAACAGCTGAGTACTACTGCACATGCAACTGAGAACATGAGCTGCTACATAAGTCACAGATGCTAAATGAAGTTCATGCCTGTATAGGTGAAAACTGGGAGACAAAAAATACCAGATGGTCACTGTTTAATTCCCATCAGTTTCTTCCAATAAAAGCTTCAGTATACTGTCAACATTTGTAAAAGTATGGGTTACTTCTAATCTGTAGTCATTTGTGTAATGCCTGTTGAATCAACAACCGTTAGAGGGCGGAGTGCCAGTAGCTGTGCATTAATTCTACCAGTTTCATTTCCTTCATTAGCTGCAGAGAGCCTCAAGGTAAATGAAAAAAGAATGGGGGGAAGAGGGTTGTCAGCAATTCAAGGGAAGGGGAAAAAAACACAGGAAAAAGGATTCTCATTTTTCAGGCAGGAATTACCTCAAATAGTATGCATTTGTAAGGAGTACAAAGGAGGTGTGATCTAATTGGGAACTCAGAGTATATCAAAATGAATTACAGTAAAGTGATGAAGACAGAGACAGCATATGAAAAAAAAGGTACTCCTCTGGTGGGAAAAAGAAAGTGACTCTTGTCCTGACTGGTTGCGGACTGTCAAGAGTCTTTTACTGTTACTAAATAGTACGATTTCATTTCAGAGCTTTAGAACTAGCTTACCTCAAATACAGCTTCATCTCTGTAAGAAGGAAAATTTTCCAGTACGAGATGTAGCAGTTTCTGAGCACTCTTCTCACTCATTTTAACACAGGTGAGGAAAGATCCTCCAAACTTCTCTAACAGAACTATTCCACTTTCGTTTAGCACCCGATGTCTTTCTTCAATCAAAGGCAAAGGCACTTCTGTGTCAGAGCGAAATACATGCCTAACTTGGTCAAGCGTCATGGTGGCAAAATAGGATGCACTGGTGATAGGTATTCCTTCAGAAAAGTGAAAATAAGATATTTAGGCTATCATATAACATAACATATAGACCTAATGCAGTGGTCTGCTAAAGGAAAGCACTTCTATAGGAAGATCTAAAAAGTTCATCAACTCTTAAACACACCTTTGTTTTCAGCGATAACAGCACTCACAGAGCTGCTCAAAACCAATTTTGTGACTGCACACAATGCTTTCTTCTACAGACAAAAAATTCTCAACATACAACCATGGAACCGTTCTTACTTTTTGTATGTAATTTTCCCCAGCTGCTTAGTCGTCATATTTTAAGGGTGATGTTACATAGCACACTGGCAAATATATAACTAGTATAGTCAGAATAGGCCTAGTTTTCCCTTGCATCCTAATCATGCTGTGCATTCACAAAAAGTGTCTTAATGTTAATGCCCCTTTAATTCACAAACAACTATGCAGAAAATTAATTAAAACTTGCATCTATACCTACTAACAGTTCAAACGTTTTTTTTTCTGAGAACAGCAAAAAGAGTGAGCGCTAAAGTACTGGGTTTAAATACAAAACTTTAAAATACTGGTTTAAAATACTGGTTTGAGGGGCATATAGGTTTTCAGACTTACTGTAGACGCTCTGGCATTAGATTAATCCAGAGAATTCTCGCTATATGCCTCATTTTTTCATTTGCCATAGAAATGTACAATTTATCTTAAGAATATATGTGAAATAACCCAAGCCATGCACAGCTGACTACTGGCAATCCTTAGTGTCTTTCGAATGGAAGAGAAAACCCAGTTAGAGACACGAGTTAGGTAGGTTCAGTACAAGGGTATTTTGAAAGCACTTCCAATTCCCTTCCCCAAGCTCTATGGGACGCCTGCACAGCGAGCAGCAGTTCCCAAGAGCGTGTCCCGCTTCCGAAGCGCCGCCTTCATTTAATACGAGACGCTCGGCTTCCGAAGCCCCTCGCCCGCAGCCCCGGCCCGGCCCCGCTCCCCCGGCGTTCACTGACCGTCGTCCAGGGCCCTGTTGACGGCGGCGCAGAGCGACCAGTAGCCGCTGTAGGTTTTATCCTTGTACTTCACAAGATACTTCCGCTCCTCCTGCTCGGACCAGAAGGAGAAGTTGAGGGTGTCCACCAGGAACACCCAGTCCACAGCCTCCTTGTCGGCGGCCCGGGGGTTCAGCTCGTGGAGGCTTTTCCACCCCGCCAGCCCGAACTNCACGCTCCGCTACCCGCCCCGCCCCACGGTGCCGCCGCTGCGCGCAGGCGCAGGGGGAGGCGGGGCCCGCGCGGCGCTCGGGGGCGAGCACAGACCCCATGCCCGCGGGAGCGCCTGGGCCAGCACATTCGTACTGAGTCCCGCCCTCAAATCCTGCCAGGCTGGAGCAGTGGGCAGACTCAGCTTCTTGGCAGCGAAGTTTTCNGGCGTTCACTGACCGTCGTCCAGGGCCCTGTTGACGGCGGCGCAGAGCGACCAGTAGCCGCTGTAGGTTTTATCCTTGTACTTCACAAGATACTTCCGCTCCTCCTGCTCGGACCAGAAGGAGAAGTTGAGGGTGTCCACCAGGAACACCCAGTCCACAGCCTCCTTGTCGGCGGCCCGGGGGTTCAGCTCGTGGAGGCTTTTCCACCCCGCCAGCCCGAACTCCGCCGCCGAGGCTTTGTCGAACAGGCTCTCCGCCACCCGCCGCGCCCCCTCCTCGTCCA
>VXAZ01000259.1:43043-56738 GCA_013399875.1 Gymnorhina tibicen
ATTTAAAAAAAAAAAAAAAAAAGGTGCAGGACTCCTTCAGTTCTTCACTAGTCTTAGAAAAACTTTCCAGAATACTGCTTCACACTATAAAAAAGAAAAAATAATCTTGCATTAGAATCCTTCAACATCTGCATACTGCTTCACACTATAAAAGAAAAAGAAAAAAGCATGTATTAGAATGATGGACCATACATCTTGCATCAACATTCATAATGACATTCATAGAGCATATTAAATTACAAATTCCTAACACATTTAAAAGTAAATAATTTTAAAATATCAATGGCTAATAATTATATTAGTATATTTCAGGCATAGTTAAGTATTAGTAAACTAAAGCCAAACATTCCAGTTAAGACATTAAAATCTGCTATTAGCAGCCAGAATGTTAATACAGCAAATGCTATCTGTAACTGTTAATACTTGGCAGAAAAGGCAAAGTACTGTTAAGCAAGGTGTGAAATGCTGCATAACAGCACCAATTGATTTCAACTTGTCCTGTAGAGGCATGGTCTGTGCCATATGGCAGACTGTGATTTGTTGTCAATTTAGTTATCTAAAAACAACAAAATCACTAGTCTTCCACACAGAACTAGGCCAACATCCACTGAAATCTTCTATATTTTCTACAGGCTCTATGTAATTTATTACAAGTAGTTTTTTTGCAGCAGTTTTCACCAGAGAACGGAGAGGACTACTTGGTTAAGATGTCTTCCAGCAAGATTAGTTTTGAGGGTGTCTTCATTTTAATTAGAATAGAGAACAAAAGAGAATCAAGGCAGAACTACCGCTGGAGAAGTTAGGTTCCAATAGTTACTTAAAACCTGCCTTCTTAAAAAACTGATTCACAGAGGAGAGCAGTTTTATAATATACATGTTAATTTAAAATTGACAGTAGGGACAATATTAAACTTTAACTTGCCTGTTCTGCAGCAAATACTGTGCATTTTGTATCTGGTCCTGTGTTCCTGTAATAGTTATTATCCGATCTTCTGAGCCTTCTAGTGGTTCATCAATTTTGATCGAAGCTCCTGACTCATGACGTATTTGTTTGATTCTCTGGCCTCCCTTTCCAATAATAGATCCTGCCAACTAGGGAAGAAAGCAAAAACATTCATTTCCTGATACAACTGTCTTTCTAAAAAGTTAGAAAATTACAGCAGCATTTGAGTAGTTTCCACAAATTCAGTTTTAAGTGTTGCAATGGGAGCTTATTTCTTTACAGCCTAAAAATATCCCCTGCAATATTAATTGTATAAACACAGGTGAGATAAACTGGGAGAACCAGCTCTCATGTGCAAAACATGAGTTACAAGGACCATCTCTATTAGTGAGTATTAACCACAAGGAAAATTGTTTAATGTGTTTCTGAAGACAGAAACCAAACAGTCAAACAATACACTGTTGGTGATTTAGAAACACTTGTTTTGTATTAGAAGTACTTATCAAGCACTCTGATTTACTTTTAACAGTCTGAGAAATGACTGTGACTTTCTTTTTAAGAGAAAGCATGAGTTGAAAGCAAGTCAACTTTACTTACATCTTTGGGAATCGTTACTTGTGTTGTGATGATGGGTCCACCAAGATCTCCATATGAACCACGCCCCCCTGCGTAAGAATAATCTGATTTAAGTGTATGCATCAAGCCCTTTAGTAACTACATAATGAACTACATGCAAAGGTTCTATATGAACACTTACCATAACCAGAGCCACCCTCAAACTGTAAGGGAAATAGAAAAAAACCATTAAAGTGAATAGCCATGCTTCACTAATACATTTTTGTCTTAAGCATTACAGTGTTAACTTTGAGCCCATTTAATCAAACATCTCAACCCTCAACCTGCTATAAATACAACAGTGTTGTGCCAACAAGGGCATCCTGAGGCAAAGAGAGAAGACCAGGAACAAAAGGGGTGAGTGGGAGAGATCTCATTAACCTCTGTCCATTTGGACCAGAGGCCATCTTGTGCAGGAGACCACGAGTTGGATGCAACGATTCTTGTAGGTCCCATCCAACTCCAGATATTCTGTGATTCTTATTCTGCCCTGTCAAAACCTCTGAAGGCATAAAATGACAAAGGATTCAGCCATGCCGGTTTACCAAGGCAGTCTCACTATCTCAGCCTCTCATAGACAGCTCTTGATGCTGATCTACTTGTGACCTCTGTACTAAACAAACATTAGAACTACAAGATGAGAGTAGAGCCTTATTAATACTACCAATACAGCTCAAGAGAGACTCCAGTCTCCAGTTTCGGGACAAAAAGTCTACCCAGTCAATCATCCTACTTCATCTACACCTTTGGAAAAAAAAAACCAACAAAGCTCTACAACTAGTCTCTTGATTCAGACTATGCTACAACCCTTTACATTTTTGAATAAAAAAACATGACATGAGTTACTTCTTGTTACATTTAAACCACCATATACCAAATGCAAATCACTGCAATGAGCACTCCTGGCCCTTTTATTTTTAGGATTTGTAAACTTGCATTTGATATCAAGTTCTCATTTCATCTGATGTGTTTGCAGTCTGCAAGACCCCATATTTATACTTTCCTACAGAAGCACAGAATAAAAATACATGGTTCTCTCAAATTCAGCTTCTGAAGAGACTCCTGGGGTCTGTGAGAGGAGGCTGGAGGCTGCCTAAGGCTGAAACTGTCAGCAAAGCTGGTGACATCTCAGCGATAATATTTAAGAGAAGAGTAAAAAATTCCCAATGTGCACTGAGTGGCAAGAGTGTACAAGGAGGAAAAAGGTGCTCCAGGCACTGAAATGGAGATTGCCCTGCAGCCCATGGAGAGAACCACATTGGAGCAGATTGCTACACTTAGCCCACCGAGGGATGCTGAGAGCAGGAAGATATATCCCGAAGGAAGCTGCACTTTTGTGGAGATTCCAAGCAGGCACAGATGCCTGGTAGACACCTGTGGTTTGCAAGGGGACCAACACCAAATTAGTCTGTTCCTGAAGGACTGCACCCCATGAGGGGGAACCACACTGGAACAGTTCTTTAAGAACTGCAGTCCACTGGAAACAGCTCATTTGAGTAGTTTACAAACAGCTGTATCATCCCATGGAAGGGACCCTACACTGGAGCAGGGAACAGTGCACAGGAGCAGTGACAAATGTGATGTACTGACTTGGAACCTGCCATTCCCTATCACCCCTGCACCATTTATGGCAGAGGAAGCAGAAGAGTAGGGAATGAAGAAGTGAAAGTTGAGTGAAGTGAAAGGTGGGGTAAAGTTGCTTTTATGTTTCTCACCATGCTACTCAAAGTGGCAGTAAACCTACCCCAAGCCAACTCTGTTTTGCCTACGATGTTAACTAGTAAGTGATCTGCCTGTCTTTATCATGAGCCACAAACTTTTCTTACTTTCTCCCCTCAATTTACTAAGGAAGGGGTGTGAGAGCAGCTGGGTTGGCCCCTGGCAGCCAGTCAAGTTCAACCGCTCACAATCACCTGCCCATAGAAGTTATAATGTAACAACTTTCCCAAAAATATTCCTTACTATCTTTGTTTTTACATCAAAATAGGAGCTATTCAGATCAAAGTGCTGAGCTTATCCTCTGTCTCTAAGCAACCTGTATTGTCTAATCGTGTTACTAAGCAATACATATGTAACACAATATAATAGAGCTCACAGTGGAGTGAATACAAGACAATGAAGGACTCTCCTTAACGTTTAGTTCAGAAGCTAATCCCATAGCATATTGCATACACAGACACACTGCTGCTGGTATTTGCCACAGGATTCCTCTCTGGACTAATTTCTTTTAAATAAAAAACCTATCCTTGATCAGATCTGCCTCCCCAGACTATAAAACAACAAAATTTGGTAGCAGTTGCTGTGTATATAAGCTAAGAACTGACATTTCACATTAATTAATCAAAAGTATTAATTTGGCAGCATTGTGCCATCTTCAAGATACTGCCAACACCTGATGTACTCTATAATTTCTACAACGGGGTGACTACATTGGTGAACAAGAGAAAGTCTACAGCTACCATGTACCTGGACTTCTGTAAAGGCTTTGACACAGTCCCCACATCCTTCCCTCCAAATTGGAGCGAATTCCATGGGAAGACTGTTTATTGAATAGGGATAGCTGCATCCAGAGGGCAGTGTCAATGGCTCAGCTTCAATGGACATTAAGTGGTGTCCCTCAGGGGTTGGCCTTCACTGGGACCAGTGCTATTAAATGTCTTCATCAATTACACAAACAGATTAAGTGCACCTGCAGCAAGTTTGCAAGCTGAAGTGATGCTGCTGACAGACCTGAAGGACTGGATGCCATCCAGAGGAACTTGGACAAGCTCAAGAAGTGAGCCCATGGGAATCTCATTCAATTTAACAAGACCAAAAGCAAGGTGCTGCACCTGAGCTGGTGTAACCCCCAGTATCAGCACAGGCTGGGGGATGGACAGATGGAGAGCAGCCCTGCCAAGAAGTACTTGGGGGTGCTGGTGGATGAGAGGCTGGACACGACCCAGCCATGTGCACTCACAGCCCAGACTGGCTATCATCAAAAAGTCAAGGAAGGTGATTCTGTGTTGCCAGTCTACTCCTTTGAGACCCCAATGTTGAGTACTGCATCCAGCTCTGCGGCTCCCAACATTAAGGACATGGACCTACTGGATCAAGTCCAGAAGAGGACCACAAAGATTATTAGAGGGATCTCCTGAAAGAAAGCCTGAGAGTTGGGATTGTTCAGCCTGGAGAAGAGAAGGCTCCAGGGTGACCATATTGTGGCCTTCCAGCACCAGAAGGCAGCCTACAAGAAGGCTGGAGAGGAGTTTTCACACAGACATGTAGAGTAAGGACAAGGGACAACGGCTTTAAATTGAAATAGGGTTGGTTTAGTTTACGTATTAGAAAGAAATTCTTTACTTGTGTGGGTGGTGAGGCACTGGCACGGGCTGCCCAGAAAAGCTGTGGGTGCCCAATTACTGGATGTGTGCAAAGCCAGGTTCAATGGAACCCTGAGCATCCTGGTCTAGTTCAAGGTTCTCTACTGATGCCAGGCTGGAACTAGATGATCTTTAAGGTTACTTCCAACCAAAACCATTCTACGATTCTGTGATAACTTCCCAAAACCTATCAGATCAAACGATATATTTTCAAATAGATTGATAGGTAAATACAGTTTATTCACAAATAAAAGTGAGAAGCTACTTTAAATATTTGCTGTTTGAAATAAAATCCCACAACATTATGGAAGTAACACAAAATATAAACTGTAAATGCATGCATCTACAGTGCATCAGTTATGGAGAAAGTTACCATTTATCAAAATGAAAATAGTGTGTAAAAGAGGCAAAAAGAGGCACAGAAAAGCTCCTCTATTTTTACACATTTCTATTAACATTACCTGCCTTAAAAGGACACACTATTAAGTCTGCCACTAAATTCAGAGTCAGAAGGATGGCCTTATAAATTTTAATAGGTGCAAGTTGCCATGGACTACATTCAAGATCTCTTAAAAAATTCACTTTATCACTTAACTCATTCAATAAAGCAGTTTTCAAAAAACAGGCTGAAAACACTCACCAACTCTGGTGGCTGCATGTCATCACAGGCATCCACATGACACTGCATCATCTTCCAGACGCAACATAAGAGGAAGAAAGGAAGTCCATGTCATACAGACTCTTAAGAGAACTTGGCAACCAAAATACAATACAAAGAAACCTTCATACTATTAACAAAGTCTTAAAATTAGTGATTTAGACCACTTTCAAGACTCACTGCCTTTTAATTTTACTTTGGGGCAACTCTAAATGGGCAATTCGTGTTTTCCTCCTTTTTCCTCTAAGAAGCTCAGAAAACTAGTGGGAAGGCAAAACTTAAGCCTTCTTTTTTCCTTCTAGAAAACCTTTTTACATTTTTATATGTAAAAATACTTTATCAGTCTTTCATTTCTGCCATCTGTTAAAAAAAGAAGGTTTAGTAAGATTGAAACAAGTAACTCCAAGTGATTATGCCAACAGCAGGTTAAGCAGGAAGGACACTGCTTTTCATGTTCTACCATCCATATACCTCATCTAGCCGGTAAGTAGACTAACAATCTACTGCTGCCTAACTATATTAGAAACTTAATTATGTTTTTAAAACATATGATATATAGCATTTCTTTCTTTCAGAATTTTACAATTTCAGCAATTAATGTTTATTTGTGCAAAATGAGTTTCTGAAACAGGGTGTCTTAATACACGTAACATAGTATTTTATGCTGCGGACTAATTTGTGCTAGTGACTACCCAGTACTAGACCAGACACCAGATGACAGATGGGCTGGATAAGGCAAAGAACTTAACTTTTACATCTAATAAAAAAACCCACATTTTCTAACGTCTAACTGACGTCAAATTCTTTTATTGTAAGTTTTTCTGGTTTTTAAGAGTGACCTAGGAAAGCGAAATTTTGTTACTTCCTTCCATCATCTGCAGGAATATATCGCACAGTTGTCATACATTCCTCCTTTGCTATTTTTTTACATTCTCCTGAGAATGAGGGTGTTAAAAAGTACAGAAAACTCAGGATTTTTCAGATCACAACAGTCCTTATGGTCCACAGGATTTGATCTGAAGTAGTTACACAATGAAATATATACTTCTATATACAGATAAACAAGCCTGTACTTTTGGAGAAAAAGCCTCAGAACAGATCAGAAGTCAAATGAGCATTTTAACAGCAGTACATATTTATACTAGAACTTTAAGCCAGGCTAACAGAGAAGTATCATCCTAAGCGATTAACTCCTTATGGCTAAGAGAAATTTACCTATCTTTTAAAATAAAAACGGGTTTTTCTCATCTCAGCATTTACAAGGCTGTCAACACTGTTGTATCTCGGGAATTCAGGAAAAACCACAGTTCAGCATCTAATCTTAAAAGGCTGTCAACTGTTCAATCTTTCTGCCTTTAGTGAAAAAGAGAACTGGCAAATAAATTGCTTCTGTACATTCAATCTTTCAAGTATTTTTGAAATGTTCATCTATTGTTGCCTTTCACTACACCTCTGTAGGATAGAATCCATGTGAAAGAGCACTTCTGCTTTTGAAGAGCAGCTTTTCCCATCATTAGATCACAAACCACAATAATATTGGTTTACTTTAGTTTAAATTTTTAGCTACAGAACAGTTTCTATTTGAAACAAAGGGTAGCACAGGAAGACTTTACCTTTTGGCATGATTGTGAAGCTGTGATGTCACACTCATAGTGAAGACTTCCTTTCTGCTTACACAATTTAGGATACTAGGATCATGATTAACTACATCTAGAAATTAAATACTATCTCTGCTGGGAAGTAGCCCTCACTTTAACCAGGCTGTAATATTTGGTCACAAAGGAGCCAAAGTAATGAGCAGCTTCACTACGAAAAGGAAATAAAACTGCCCTTTTTTTTTTCCATGAAAAAAAACAAAATAGCAGAAATTACTCCATTTGCTTGTAGAAACACAGGTCAACAAAGTGAAGGTCAACCTGACAGGCTTAACCTAAGTCAGAATGGATTTTCTATTCTAGCTGGAGTGGAATAAAAATAGAACAAAACCAGAACACATTACTGCCCAAGAGTCAAGCTAAGTAAGACTGTACTCAACCAAAGAAGGGCAGGCTGCTCAGTTTATATACTCTAGCACAGGCTTTTTTAGCTGCAAATAGAAGAACACAAAACCTAACCTCTGAAAACATGTAAATAGATAAGGAATCTTGGAGGTGTACTTCTCCGTTCTTTCAGTTTCTTAGCATGTAGAGTAGCATGGGAAATACTTTATTTGGTAACTGTAAATATTTTTAACTGCAAATCTTTCCTTTTATTATTTCTAATAAGCACATGACATTCTTTATATTTGTAGTTCCAGTAACTCTTATTTCCAAGGAGGACATGTGAAGCCCATTTAGGTAGCCCATTTCATAGCTCTTTTTCATTTCTCTCTTTTACATTCATTTAGAGGAAAAAAAATAATGTGTCACCTGTCATTTTAAAGAAGATGCCAAACAAAGCCAGAGGAGAAAAGAAGATTGCTACTATAGAGATTCGCCTCTGTTGTGGTTTAAGACCAGCTGGCAACTAAGCACTACACAGCTGCTTGCTCACACCCCCCCACCCAGTGGAACTGGGATGAGAATCAGAAGTCAAACTCATAGCTTGAGATAAGAACAGTTTAATAACTGAGAAAAAGTTAAAAAATAAACAAAACCAACAAAAAATAAAACAACCACCACCACCAATCCCCAAAACAATAAAAAAAGGGTAATAAAACCAAGGGTACATGATACAACGGCTCACCACTTGCTGACCACTGCCAGACCCCATCCTCAAACCCCTATGGACCCCCCTTCTGGGTAACTGCCCCAGTTTATACCCTTCTGGGTATGGTGTTCTATGGTGTGGAGTATCTCTTTGATCAGTTCAGGTCATTTGTACTCATTATGATCCCTCCCAGCTTCTTTTGTGTACCTACTCACTGTCAGAGCATGAGACACTGAGTAAGTCCTTGACTTAGGAATACCACATAGGAACAACAAAAACATCAGCATGTTATTAACATTACTGTCATACTGAATTCAAAACACAGCACTGGACCAGCTACTGAGTAGAAAGTAACTATCCCAGCTGAAACCAGGACAACCTGTTGGATTTTCTTCTGAGGAAAGAGGAATCTTTTCTCAGAACAGCAGATGGCTGCTGGGGCATGACAGTTCAGAATGCAACACAGAAGGCTATCTGTATCCTTTGTTTTAAGCTTCCACAGTCTAAGAGATTTCTATCTCCCCCCCCTGCAGTAAGAAGTGATTTAGGATCCAACTTAGCAGTGGTTCTACTTCCAAAACATTTGGAATTACAGTGGATTTTCTGCAGAGAAACCAGAAAATATACAAGAATTGATTGAAAAGAGCTATCACCTTCCATCAACTAGAGCTCTTCTCAGATACTGTTCCATAATCTGTATTACTGTATCTATGCTTGTGTTTTCCAACCTTTAGTGTTAAGAATGCTTGTGTAACTCATCAGAGTACATTGTTCTGACATGCTTCCTCTATCTGAAAAATTTACCAATTGCTATTTCTGTCACCCTGATTTTAAAAATCTGAAAGATGGCCAGTGCAAGAAAACCTACAGGACTGAGCACAGTCAAATTCTCTGTAATTGTTTCTGATCACAGTGAAGAAAGAAAGAAAACAGAGTACCATTTACACCTCAAATATTGATCCACAGGAGGACCACTTGTGTGGACAGAACATTTTGGATTTACTATCAGAACTGTGCATGTCCCACATGAATGTACATGTGTCCAGCAGCAGGAGGTCAGCACGCTAACTGTGCTTAAGGAACACAACAGGGCAAATTTTAAACTCATACCATGCCATCATAACGGTCTCCTGGTCTGCCCCTTCGATCATAGGACATCAGATCTCTGAAACAAAAAAGGCAGCAGCATGTTAACTGTGTTATGAACTAGCTTGTTTATTCTAACCTAAATTTTCACATTCATGGTTCACATATAACTTAGTATCAAACTACTCTACCCAAGTACTCAATAACCGAAGTTCCGGAACTACTAACTATAATCCTGGCAACTTAGTACAGCACAGCAGGTAATTAAATTTCAGTAATTTCAAAATACTCTTGTCCAATACAGGCTCAATCCTGCATAATCACTACCAACATGGAAACATGGAAAAATCACTGAAAATATGAATATGACTCAAATATACAACGTGAGTTTTTGTATAATGCATTTATGCAACAACTCACCCGCCACGAGGAGGTGGTGGAGGAGGAAGAGGAAGATTACGAGCTCTGCTGCCACCTCTACCACCACGACCTGGTGGAGGTGGTGGAGGTCCTCTGCGAGGGCTCATATCATCATAATCTCTTCTTGACGGAGGCATAGGTCGTCCGCCACGACCAGGGGGCATTCGATCAAAACCTCCTCTTCCACGCATCGGAAAGCCCACTGGCCGTCCCCTTCTATCATCAAACATCATTGTGAAGCCACCATAGTCATATGTTTCATCATAGAAATTGGGATCGTAAGGCTGGGCCCGTCCTTTAATTGGAGACTAATACAAACAAACAAAACAATTCCCCAAGTCAATTAGTTCTATGGTGTATTTAATTAAACTAACATATTTATGCATTTGGAACATGTTCTTGATTTCATAATGCTGCCAAGAAAGGAAATGTTGATGTGCTTCCTGTGAACGTAACTATGACAGCAAAACTACTTATATGTGGCAGATAAATTTTGTTTTCCTTTGAGAATTCTGAAAAAATCAGAATTTTTCCATTCTGATGACATGCAAAGTATAAATAATGGCCCATTAGTACCAAAAATTGCCTTCCTCCCTCATACGGTGAATCCCAATCCTAAACAATAGAAATAGTTCCCAAGGTTCATAACTGTCCATCACTTTGCTGTTGGGAAAGTAGAAGGTACTGAATTTAAACTAAAATCTGAAAGACACCATTTTCCATCCAACTAATGTCTAAAACATTCATGAATGCCAATGAAAGAAAAAAGAAATTTAATAAACATTACCTCAGAGATAAGATCCAAGATAATCTTGATGCATTCAACAACCCTATCAGGTTTTCCACCAATAAGCACCACTCTGTCAGTTGAATGAGGACAACACTCTTGAAAGAGCTTAATGGTGGTTTGAGTGTTCTGTAGAAGGAAAAAAAAGTCCGAGATTATCAAATATCTTTTAAACAACTTTATAAAACCATTAAAACATTTTAAAAAAATTCAAAAGACAATTAAGTTCCCACCCACTTAAACCTGCATGCTTGCTTCTGAGTTATCACATGAAATTTGAACATGACATTTTTTAAAGATCTTGTTGACCGAAGTTCTGCATGAAGATGAAAAGAAGTTCAATTTTCTCCTATTTCAGTTACGACTCATCTATGACACATCATTTAATTAAGTAGTAGAAAAAGGACATGATCATTGTGAGCTTACAGGCTGTATTAGCTTTAAAATTAAAAGCTCTGGATGCTACGACAGCAATGTTGCTAGGATTATGTCTAGTTATCTTGCCTTTCTTAATCCATGCAAGCAAGTGTTGGCTTATACCTGAACTGACCTGAAATTGCCTTCGACACAATGCCAAGAAACTCAACCACGTGTTTTCAGCTCATAAAGACCTTTGAGCTTTTAAAATCTTAATTTTTCACTTAGAAAAAACAGTGGTCTTCCAGGAGTTAGAATTAAAAAATACAAAACCAAACATCAAGTCCTTTTACAGTACATCTGCTGTGGAGATGCTTTTATTCTAGACTGTTCTGCATGTCCAAGCACACAATTTCACACTATGCAGCAGTTTGTTAAAAACCGTACTCTACCACAAATAATGTTGAACCAAGTCCTGGCTCTGCCACTGACATTACTTTTGAGGGTCTGCAAGAAAGTTGCAACTCCCAGCTCCATCTCACAACATCAAAAGCATGTATGCAGAATGTTCAGAAGGAATTACTGCACAGGAGATACTTACACATGCCCCTTATGAACAGAAAACATTGTCTATTGAACAAAATCAAATCTCAGAAGAACAGAAAGCAAGTACCTCTCTGAGTTCTTTAATTTTAGCACCCTTGACACCAATAATTCCTCCTGCCAAACTCTGGTGAATAAGAAGCCGAAGTTCGCAGTCGAAGTCACTGCCTTTGTAGTGTTGATACTGCAAATAAGATGCATATAGGGAAAAAAAATAAAGATTAATCACAAAAATTCAAAATATTTGCAGTTCTAAGCTTTTTCTTCCAACACGATGGTATGATTTAATTTACTGCTGAATCGTAATCCTGTGTTTCTTTTGATACAATCACAACAATTTAAACACCTCATCTCAAGGTGAAGTATCTTTTCACTCTATTTTTTACATTACTTATTAAATTCCACTGCACCACTTGCTACAAAGATTTAAGAAGGTATCAAACAGTGCAACACTTATTATCTGGAAAGGAGGAAGGCTGTTCAAAATGTTAATAAACAATGACAGACTCTGCCCTCTACCCAAAAAATATCAACATGTAGTGTGACAGCCATAACCCTTCTCTGAAAGGCTTTTGGCATTTTTAACTTTTCTAATTTCCCATATTTAAGAAGTAACAAGTACTCTAGAACCATCTCATTAAAAAGCCAATCTTTTCATTCTAAACAAAAAAAATTTAAAGATAAATACCTCTTCTAAAGTAGGGATAATCTTCTTCAAGATTTCTCCAATTGTCTCTATATCTGCACTTATACTCAAGATGCTGTTGGAAGCCACAATGCCAGACCATATGGAGAAGGTAGAAAAGAAAAAGCAGAAGTAAATTTTTTCTATTGTCACACACAAAATTTTAACAAGATTTACTATGAAGAAGAGTTTACAATTAATATTCCCCACTTAAAGTAAACCTGTTTGCTCAATTTACAACACATGCATCTTTGTTTATGCCCAGTATATATGCATGAGAAATTTAAGATTAGGTAGGTCTTGCAGAGAGAGAAAGACAGAATGGGCTTTTGGAAGGGCTCAGATTAAGTGGGCAAGAAATTGACGCAGAACTGAAAAGTAGAAGTGAATATTCATGTTCCCCGCCACCACTAATTAGGATACCCTCGCTATTACATTCGTAGAACTGGCACACCTTCTCATATTAAAAGTGAGGATATGCAAGTGGTGAACGTTGTATCTGGAATAAGGTTATGAACTCAGATTACTAATGGGCTCTCCAAGAAAACAAATACAAATGCAAGACAAAAAAAGACGGAACAAATGAGAAGTGAAGGAAAGCGAACCGGAATTAGCATTTCATCAGAAATAATTATGAACAGGCAATGTTGAGGGGAGCAAGGTGGGCCACAAAGACAGAGCGAGAGACTATTTTGAACCAATTTGATTTACAATGCAGCAAATATGCAACACTTGAAGCTGTGCTCCTTCCATTGAAATAAAATTAGTGGATTGTTTGGGTGGGCAACTCACGTAAAAGTTCAGTGACAAAAAGACTTAATGGGGAAAATAAGACAGAAAACTTGAAAAAAAACAATACACCGTCTATAAGGGGATACTATTTAATTATATCAAAGGCAGGTAATAAAATACATTTCTCTCTTTCTATTCAGGCAGTGAGGCATAAACTGTTGGGACATACCGCTCGGGGCCACTGCTGTCTGGGACTGAAACACTGGCATTGTACTGCATTGGTCATTGGCGTTCGTGGATGTTGGCATTGGGCATGGGTATTCAATCGGAAGTTGTCAAGTATGGTACCCGTTTGGCAACGAGCACATTTTTGGGCATAGCCAACCAGGGTTTTCACATGGGCGTTCAGGGGCGGATGGGCCAACGTCATGGTGGGCAACGCAGGGGCAAGTCGATCCAGTACATGGGCAACGGAGATATATGGCCAAAAAAACAAGGAGAGGGAAAAGGGGGAAAAGCAATAAATTTTAATTTAATACAAACTATACTCATTACTCTCAATTAATGAAACAAGCTTAAGTTGTTCTGAAGACTAACACAATAACGGATTGCTACACCGACTGTGGCCTAACAGTATGGACTTTAAAAATGAGTCACTTGATCTGACTAAACTACTTCTTACTTTTAACAAATGATGTTTCAGTAGCAGGCTGGCTCATGAGGGTAGACACAAAACCTGTCGAGACTGATAGTACTAGA
>VXAZ01000259.1:57009-88181 GCA_013399875.1 Gymnorhina tibicen
TGGGTTAAGCCAGCCACCTGCAAGGGTTTCAGCAGTACTGTAATTGATTCACACATATGGGGAATGGTACTATTAAGGGGTTTAAGCTTTGTCGATATTTTTTATTAGGATGGTAACTCACTTGACGTGTGTAATTTAGCAGAATCCTATTCAAAAGTGAAGAGATTTAATATAAACCTCTCCTCCCCATGCGTCAAGCTGGGTTTTAATTAAAATAGAAATTGAAGAACTAAGTTATCTACTCTGACAATCAATACAAATGGCTTGTAATTGGATGTCTATAGAGTTGAATCGCTCCCATTTCTAGAAATGCACGCAATCAAGTTTTCGATGTAGTGCTCTGAAAGAAGTGGTGTTAAATTAGTTCAAACTCATATATACTCACGTCTGTACGAAGTGCTTTAATATTTTTGCCACCTTTTCCAATCACTGCTCCAGCATTCTGGAAAATAGTTTTTAGAAGTTATGTTATGACAACACAGCACAGACTAAGTTTTTGAACTCAAGACTAGAAACAGTAGATCTACTGTTGCAGGCCCAAGAGGTGGGGGCAGGCACTTTGGAACCTTTGGAAAGGTTCAAATCTAATTGAAACCAACTGAAAGTTTGTCCACATAAAAAAAATTACCAAAACCTCTTACTACCACTGAACACAGGAGAAAGATAACTCAGCTTTGCCACTAATATATCAATTCCAAACAGAAGTTTCTAGGCAATTCTGCCCACGTTGAACTTCTCATAGACTAGATCTATTACAAAAAACCATACTAAATGAATAGAATGTAGGTCAATTATTTCCTCAATTTCTCTAATCAGCTTTTTTTTCCCTTATGGAATATGTTTACAAATTCCACTTTTGTGCTCCACACATCTGATAATTTCAAGAGCTAATACTGTTTTGCACCTCTGCAAAGTAACTAATTTCACAGAGCAATATAAACTGAAAAAGGCTGAAATGAATGTTAACAGCCACCAACTTCATTCAAGCCACCAACATCAACAAGAATAAACTGACAAATAGTAAAAACCAGTAATTGCCTAACTACATTTTTTACCAGATTTGTTCAAGGATTACATGAAAAGTATTGCTTTTATTACATCCATCATACATTATGCTAACAGCATGCAAAACATTTCATGGTACTCCATGTAACTTGACTATTGGTCAGAAATGTCACACAGAGTTAAGGCAACATTCTTTCACACAAACACAAAAGACAGATTCTTCAGGAAGTATAAATCATCTGTAGCAACTGGAAACACCAGAGGAAACTCATATACAGCAGCTTTAACTATTTACACTTGTCAACAAAATCACTGCAATCCCTGAGGCATTACTCCCACACTTCTTCCTGTTGATACAAGTTGTTGAAGTATAGTAGATCTATTTGGGAGAGTTACTAAAATCCTAAATTCTCCTCTCACGTATTTAAAAACACTATTTTATAATCCTCTAAACAAATTCTTTTCCAAAGACTCATATACAGTTATTCCCCTCAAAATAGCTACCTCCCACTCAGACATAAAAATATCTTAGAATCTTTATTGCTCTACTTCTCAGCAAGTATATCTTTTAAAAAAACCCTGTATTGATCCTTAGGGATTTACCCTTTTAAGAGAATCCCAGGGACAACTCCATTGCAATACACCTGCAACTACCATTCTTACATACTGAAAATTATTCTATTAAGTTATCTCATTTAAAAAAAAGCACCATCTCTCTACACTTATATCCCAACATACACTTTGTCACCACCATCTTGAACAGTGCTACACTCAAAACCAGTAAAAATGAAAAAGCGTACTTTGCTCTGAAGCAAGATGCGCAATTCAACCATCTCATCAGTATTCCGAGATCTTTTGAAGGCCTGCTCTTCCTCCATATCTTCTGCAGGACGTTTGCCTGTAGAGAGGTCCATAGGGGGGAAACATAAACATTTATTTAACTTTCTAAGTCATAATAAAATGGAACATGTGCCAAATTCATGCTCTGTACTATTAATACATTCTTTCCTACTAGCACAAAACTAATTAGAAGAACTCAGAAGTCTATTCTGATCATCTACAGCACAGAAAAAAGTCTTCACTTCAACAGCTTTCTTACAGACTAATGACTGAAAATGCGTTTAAAAATCTATGAACTATGGCTTAAATGAGAATGTTGCACGCAGCCAGTAAGACATTCATGACACTGTCTGAACGAGTGCAGCACCACCCACTTAGTATTTATTTACAATTTACAACTGGGGAAAACCTTTCAGGCATAAAGCTCAAATGTAGTTTGTCTAACACTGAAATATTGGTGGAATAATATTAAAGTAGATGTAGTAAACTTCAGATGCTGTTTGGGAAAAATTGGCACGAATCAACAACAGTAATGCCCTAACTTCCCTGATAATTATTCCCAAGAAATTCTGCATTAAGCTCTTTAGCAATATTTCACATAGTTGTACTCCTGCACATAACAACTGCAATGAACAAAATGAAATTAACAGCTATGCCCTACAGCATTCATACATATTCACATTCTCCATACAGCTATGAAATATTTCTCAGTATTTAGTCATAACTTTCAGTTCTCACGTCTAAAAGATGCCAACAGAAAGACTGTGTTTATACTTCAAAAGCATGTGCAATGACACACTAATAAAACCAAAGATATTTAATGCAGAACACAAAATTACTGCTGATGCAAATATATGGTAAAGTTAAATCATTACAAAATTCTTTGAAATACTGAAATTTTTAAGAGGCTCTTTCTAGAAAGGAATAGTCCTTTAAAAAATTTACCATTTGTCTCTGTGTTGGTGAAGGTCTCCTCCTGTTGTTCAGTCTCCATTGCCTTTTCTTCTTATGTGGACAAGCAAAACCTGTTGAAAAATAAAGACGGTACATTTTTCTGTCAAAATACAAACTGTACATCACGTTAAAGTGAAAAAAATAAATGTCTGCTGCTAGAACTTACCGCTATTATATATCCTTGAGACAAAAACTCAAGTATGCTGGGCGGGATCAAAATCCAACAGCCTATTGCTTCAAGAGCCTATGAAAACAGCATATATCAGTTGTGAGTCTCCCCACGTAACAGCTCTGATTCTCACTACAGCCAGAAACCAAAGGTTTGACTTAATCTGTCACTGTGAATTTTTTATTTATAAAAGGAAAAAACATAGCCGAGCCAAGAGAAGATAAAGGTCAAATCTGTACACTTACATAAAACTCCTAATGTCTCAGTTACAGTTTTTGGACACACATTAATTTTAAGTAACCACATAATCTCAACATTATATGATATGTGCCTTAGTTTCACTTTTCTAAGGACACTACACCAATCTGGTCCTGTTGTTTAGGTCAACACAATTAGAACTTAATAAAAAGTCTTGTTAGGGTAATCGTCAGCATTTGTTCTAAAACTTCTCTACCAATGTACCAATGCACACATTTGAGCATGACTCCCTCTCAACCATAATTGATGAATAAAATAAAAATTACAACTTTCAGCTACACTAAAATAACCTCTTTTTAAAAATACCACCCTCTGTAGGTTACATATAATCCACTGCATACACACACACCCAAAACCTCCAAAAGCAGCTAACTTCAGTACAATTTTCTGAAATACAGTGTGACCTGCTTTTAGCTACTAAGTCACATTAGCGAGAAGTGTAGCCAAAAGAAACAATTTTGCAACTTACTATCATTAAAAATGTGATTTACAAACACAGCCAAACAATCACGTATTTCCCCTTGCACTGCATTAATTTCCACTGCCTCAACGAATAGCAGGCACTCATTCTGGTATCCAAAACCGGGGGAGGGGGATGGGAAAGAAGCGGATTCCAACTTATTAAAGGTACTCTCAGACAGCTTTGTAACTGTTGCCCTGCTTGTACGGGCTAAGAGTAGGCACTCACTGCCTTCCAAGCACGTGCTGGTATTTCCAGGCACTAGAAGCGGGCTAACGGGCATGCACAGGTTTAGTAATAGCGGGATCTCAGGCAGACATTACCAAAATTGCACTGTTATGTGAACGGACAGTAAGGAAAAACCGGACACGGTGTAATAGCCCTTTCAGATCCCGGTTAATCTATTTCCAACTACCTCAAGAATTTTAAGGCAGCGGGGAACGAACTATTATCAGTTAAAATTCACGGCTTAGTCTCCCCTAGTCAAACCTCCCCATATGTCACGTGTTCTCAGTAACCTCGCTCAGCTAGGTAAACCGAGGACATTCACATTACTAATGTCAGGAAAATCTACAAACGCCAGGGGTTTATGTCCAAAAAGGAGACAAGAGGAGTCCTTCAACCTCATTTGAATAAAGGGAGAGAATCCACTGGGGCACATGCCAAAGGGGTTTTCTCACTCGGAGGTTTCGGAGGGCGCAGCCTCCTTTTATCCTGAACTCCCGGCCGCATGTTGCCCTCTTCCTTTCCCCACTGACTGAGGTACTAGGAAGGTACAGCCTTCCTGAACCGCGTTCCACATATTCCCCCCTGGAACCTTCTATTCTACCCCAAAGTTCAGCCTTCTGCACACCCTTGTCTGGTTCAGGAGCCAAGCTGTGTCGGCACTGCAACAAACCTATTGCCCAAGGTCAGTAGAGACATTAAGACCCATTTCAAAGACTTTTAACACCCATACCTTCTTCACCCATCAAACTGTTTGTAAAGACACTAGTTTTCCTCTCACTAATAAAGTCAGGCTTCTTATGAACACCGAAGGGCTAAAGCGGACACGAGAGGCGGGACCAAAGACCTAAGAGCTGAGGAACGCCGGAGCGCCTCCAGGGCGCAGCGACACTTCTCGCCTGTCTCCCTCTCCCCCTCCCTGCCTGCGTCTCCAGCCGCCCGCCCAGTGCGGCGGGGACAGGGGCGAGAGGCGGCGGCGCTGTAGCACCCCCGCGGAGCAACAGAAATGGCGCCCTCCGAAATGGCGCCCGCCCGCCCGCTGCGAGGCGGAGCTCGGAGCGGAAGGGCCGCCGCCACCACCACGCGGCCGCAGGGAGCGTTACCCGGCTCTGCCCGGGCGGACACAAAGGAAGTGCCCGGCGGCTTGAAGCCCGGCGCAGCGGGCGGAGCAGGGCAGCCCTAGCGCCACGGGCACTCTGCCCGCCCCCGAAAGCGGCGCGGCCGCGATGCGGAGCGCCCGCCCCCCAATCGGCCTCTGCAGCTGCTTCCGCGCAGGCCGCGGCCCGGAGCGCCCTCCCTGCGCCCGCCATAATCCTCAAGAGCACTTCGCCCCGGGCAGAGTTACCACGGGCGGGCACGAGAAGGCGGCGGCGGCCGCCGCGCCCCCGCCGGCGCTGCGGAACCCGCGCTGTCCCCGCGGGGCAACGGGGACAGTGGCCGTGTGAGGGCCCTCAGCAACAGCCGAGGCGGCGACACACCGGTGTCCTCCACGCAGGGCTCTCCCCGTTCCACCGCCCACCCCTCGGGACCCCACAGAAGCCTCGGTGCCACGGCAGCCCTTGGCGGTTAAGGCCCCACACAGGAGACACAGGCCCTTTCAACACCGCTGTGTCACGCAGCGTCGCCGAGCGGGGTACGGCGGCGGCTTTGCCGGCCCAAGCGGGCCTGGGCCGGCCTGTGCCCTTCTCCCGCCTCCCTCCCCTCCCCGCCGGCCCCGACCGCACGGCGCCGCGGGCTGCGCGTACCTGCGCCCGCCGCCGGCCCCGCCGCGCACGGGAGAGAAAGGGGAGCAGCCCTGGCCTCCGCCGCGCACATCCACGAGCGCCACCCGCGATTGGCTCCGCCACCGCCCCCCGCACGGTGCCGCCGCCGCCTCGTTGGGTGCGGCCGCCGCCCGTCAGCACAGAAGGCGGCGCCGCGATCCGCACCGCCCTCCGTGAGGGAACGGACGATGGGCGCGGGGAAAGGGTGGCGCCGTAAGACCCGCGCCACAGCCGGCCGGCCTTTCCTACCTGGGCGGCGAGAGCCGCGCTGGGAGCGGCGCGGGCAGCGGGGAGACGGCCCAGGAACGCGGGAGCGGCTCCGGCCGGGAGGCGAGAAAATGGCGGCCGCTAAAACCCCGCCTTGTGCGCGCAGCCCGGCGCCGGCTGTGGCGGGACTCTCGCGATGATTCGACACGCGCCTCCTATTGGCTGGTGGGTACGCGCGGCGGTTTTGGGGAGCTCGGGCGCTACGCCATCCCTCAGGCTGGCGGGAGCCGGGGCCGCTCCGCCAGGACCGCTCGCTCGCTCGCTCCGGTGAGTTGGAGCTCTCGGCCCCTCCGAGAGGGCTGCGAGGTGCGGCCTGTCCTCATCTTCCTACTCCTCCCGCCTCTGCTTCCTTCCCTGCCTCATCCCCTTCGTCTCCCCTGCTGAAACCTGTCGCTTTTCTTGGGTTAAGTAACTAAGCGGTATCTTCCGAGCGGTGGATCTTTGGGGGAGAGCTTGAAGGCAGGGTGTTTCTTTGTTCGCTCTGAAGGCTTTTTAGTGGAAAAAAAAACCAAACCCAAACCCAAAAAACCCAGCAAAACCCACACCTGGTGTTTCTTAAATATTCTTACGGTAGGTTTTGTTTTCGTTGTGTTCTGTAGAGAGATTGAGATCCTCGGTCGCCCTTTCTAAGGGATTGAATATGATCTATGCACAGTTAGGCAACCTAATATCTTTTCAATGTTTGTATCGGTGATATGGGTGCAGGAGTTGAATACACCATTAGCAAATGTGCTGGTGATACAAGACTGGGAGGTGCTGCTGATTCTCTCGACGAACAAAAGCCTTACAGAGGGATCTGAATAGATTGGAGCACTGGGTAGTTATCAGTGGCATGAAATTTAACAAGAACAAATACAGATTGTGCCCCTGGGATGCAGTAAAGCTGGGCACAAGTAGAAGCTGGGAGAGGAGTGTGCGGAGAGCAGCCCTGCAGAAAGGGATCTGGGGGTGCTGGTGGGCAGCAGCTCAGTGTGAGCCAGCAGTGTGTGCCCGGGCAGCCAGGAGGGCAAACCCCATCCCGGCTGCATCAGACACAGCAGCACCAGCTGTGATCGGGGTCATCCCGCTGGATTCAGCCGCGGTGCGGCCTCACCCTGAGTCCCGTGTGCCGTGCAGGGCCCCACAGCTTGAGAAGGACGGGAAGGTCCTTGAATGGTCCAGAGGAGCACAGCGGAGCTGGTGGGAGGGCTGGAAGGCACATCCTGTGAGGAGCGGCTGAGGGTTCTGGGTTTGTCTAGTTCGGAGAGAAGGAGGCTGAGGGGTGACCTCATTGCTCTGTACAGCTTCCTTAGGGGGGATCTCTTTTCCCCGGGATTCAGCGACAGGAGATGTGGGAATGGTTCAAAGCTGTGTTAGGGGAGGTTCAGACTTAACAATAGGAATAATGTCTTTACCAAGGACAACATGGCTGGTGAAAGGCCTAGAGAGTAAGTGGTATTAGGAGTGGCTGAGTGATCGGGGCTGAAGAAGAGGAGGCTCAGGGGAAACCTTATCACTCTCCACAACTACTTGAAAGGAAATTGTTGCAAGGTGGGGGTCAGTCTCTGAGATTGACCTCAAGGTGTACCAAGGGAGGTTCAGGTTGGACATCAGTAATTTTTCACAGAAGGGGTTTTGAAGTGTTGAACAGGCTGGCCAGGGAGATAATGGAGTCACCATCCCTGGAACTGTTCAGGAAGTGACTGGACATGGCACTTTGTGCCACGATCTGTTTGACATGGTGGTGTTCAGTCAAAGGTTGGACGCAATGATCTTGGAAGTCTTTTCCAACATGATTGATTCTAATTCTAAGAGCATGATGAAACACTGGAACAGGCTTCCTGTAGAGGTGGCTGATGCCCTAAACCTGTTAGTGTTTAAGATGCATCTGGACAATATCCTTAGTAATATTCTTTTACTTTTGGTCATCCCTGAATTGGTGGTTGGACTAGATGATCATTCAAAGTCCCTTCCAACTGAAATACTTCTGTTCTACTCTGTTTGTGCACAGCTACTTCCTAAACTAACAAGAAGTTAGAGTTTATTAGCCACTGATGTCCCCGAGATGATAGCTGCCAAGACTTGGTGCTATTGCCAAGTCCTGCACTGGGTCTCTAGACAACAATGTTTCAAGCCAGCTTTCTCTTGTCAGGTACAAAGCTTTCAGTCACAGACTGAAAGTCACCCCTCTGATATAAGTGTTAATAGACCACAGCTTGGTTCTATAGATCCTCTTACTTGTGTTCATAACAGTGTTGGCGAAGTGGGAGAATAACATCTCAGGTCAATTTGTAAAGTAAACTGGGTGTTAACAGCAGCACACACAGAAAGAAAACCATAAAAAAAAAGAGGAGATATATTTAAAAACCTACTGCTGTTTTGGTTTGGGTTTTTTTGTCTGTTCAGTTTCCATCCATAAGAAAAAGATTTCAGTTATATGTTTCCAGTTAAATCAACAGAAAACAAACGTGGTTGCTTGTATGAATCTCCATGCTTTTCTTACATTTTGCACATAACTTTTATGCTGATTGAAATGTTAAATGTTGGGAATGCCTGTGAATTTTATTGTCTGTAGAACTCTTTTTAATTTAATTTTTTTTATATAATATCAGCGTGAAACTTGTCCTAATTTCAGTTTCTGTCAGAAGATTAAATATGTCTTTTTGAATTCCATTTTAGGGAATTCAGTCTCTTACCATAAAAGAAAATGTCTACATCGAGCATTGCAGCAAGAGTGGAAACCTGGCTTTCATCCACATGGCACGTTAAAGTTCCTTTGACATGGCTGGAAGCATGTATTAATTGGATCCAGGAAGAAAATAGTGGTAGTAACTTAAGTCAAGCTCAGATTAACAAGCAGGTATTTGAGCAATGGCTTCTCACTGATCTGAGAGACTTGGAATATCCCATTTTGCCTAACTGCATCTTAGATACTCCCAAAGGAGAGTTATCAGGCTTCTACTCCATACAGATTGATTCACTGGTTGATGTTAGCCAGCCAGCATATTCTCAGTTGCAGAAGTTAAGAGGGAAAAGCACTGTAAATGAAGAAGTAACAGCAAGTACTCAGGCATTTCAGAAGCCCTGGGAAGCAAAGCCTACTCGGATGCTGATGCTACAACTAACTGATGGCATACATCAAATTCAGGGCATGGAGTATCAGCCGGTGCCTGTTCTCTGCAGTGGTCTTCCTCCTGGAACAAAAATCACTGTACAGGGCAATATTGCATATCGTCTTGGAGTTCTTCTCCTTAAACCAGAAAACGTGAAACTGTTGGGGGGTGAGGTTGATGCTCTTTTTGAGGATTATTGTCAGGAAAGAGTCCTTGCTAGATTAATTGGAGAAACTGAGAACCCTAATGCTGTTGGACAAGCTGGACATGAACAGATTTTTTCAAGGCCTGTGGATGAATTGGAACAAACTTTTGGACCTTCAGATGAAGAGCTTTTAGCCAGCCTTGATGAAAATAATGAATTTACTTTAAACAACAGAACACCTTTAGAAAGTGGATACTATAGTAGAACCAACAATTTTAGTACAGCCTCAGGTTCACTGACTGCACACAATGGAAATGTTTTGCTACGAAAATCTGGAAGTCCTTTGCCTCACTCAGATGAACAAGCTTCACCTCCCACAGAATATGCTGATGGCTTTTTAAATGACTTTCCTTTAGAAGATGACTTTCTTCTGGAAGAAGAGATGCAAAGAGAGATGGAAGAAGTGCCGCCAGTGGTCATGAACAGAAACATAGGTTTAATTACTGGCAGACTTCCACATACATCTAGAAGCTCCCGCAATTCATCTTTAAATGGCACTGGTGAAGAAGACAATGTGAATGAAAGAGATAAGCCCAGGGAAGCTATCAGCAAGGAAAAGAACATGAGAAGAACGATATTTGATGAAGATGGAAATGGCATGAATAACTTCTTGCAGCACAAGAGCTTACGTCATACCTGTAGTTCATCAGATTTTTCTTTGGAAAATCCTCTTGAAGAAGGTCAGAATTATACTGACCTAGATGAAAGCAGATGTAAACAGCAGCACACTTCTGACAGCAGGGTATTAAATGATGATCCTGTATTTTCTTTAAAAATGGATCCACAAGGAGATCAGCAGAAACATGATTCACAGATCTTTCCTTGCAAGGCAGTAGAGGCACATTTAGATTTAAATTCTCCACCTTTCACATATATTTCCCTTCTCCTTGCAAAAAAACCAGAAACTGTTACAATTCTCAAAGTTAAATGTTTTATTGTCACTCTCACTGGAAGCCTCACAAAAAGCAATGAGTCCTGGGGTATAAAGGCAAAAATTTCTGATGGCTCTGCTTATCTTGAAGTAGATTTTGCTGGTGATATTCTAACAAGTTTGATTGGCTTTTCAGTGCCCGAAATGAATAGGCTGAAAAAGGATCCAGCTTTACGTCTAAAACTTAAGGATGGTTTAGAGAAATGTCAAAAACAACTGATAGATCTCTGTTGTTTGATGACTATTGAGTTTAATCCATTTCAGTCTAAAGCTACTGTATTAATTCTCCAGGATGCTGATGCTACGCATCTAGAACAATTGAAGAAACGTTTGAATAAATAACATGTGCAAACTTGCAGACAATATATTAGGAAATGTTTAAGTCATATTTCCTTTGAAGGACTCTTGAAAGTTAAATTTTAAAGTTGAGTGGTATGTCATTTATCAGGAATTATAATGTAAAAGTGAGACAAGGAGATTACTTGTTGGAGCAAAACTGGGCAGTTTGTTTCTTATGGTGACAGTATTGGAATAAGATCTCAAGTATTTCTGTCTTGATTTTTTCATTCTGCAAAATCCTGCATGTTCTAGACTGGTAATGCTGAGTGGCATTGAGAATCTGTCAGGAAATGTATAACAATGAACAAACCGTCTTGTTATTTTTCTTTTTCAAGTACTTACCTGATTTTTAAAAGACAGGTACAGGAGACTCTCAGTTTTTTCTTGGAGAAAATCAGTTGAATAAGTCTAAATAACAAATTCTTGTTTAAATACAGTCCCTTCTGACTATGCCAATCTGAAGACTCAAATCTATATTCACTATGCAAGAACCTAAGTATAGAGAAATGAAAGATTGTCTTCTAAAGGTTCAGGTGTGAGGAAAACAATCCAATCCCATACAAAAAGGAGTTTTAGAAGTTTTAGAAATAATTTAGAAGAAATGTTTTAAAAGTGTTTTAAAAGTGTTTTAAAATCTTTATTAGCAGAAAATTGTTATAACACATGGGGATTCTATTTTTTTGTCATGTTAATGTTAATCATTGTTAATAGTTTTGAAACTAGAGGCAAACTCATTCATTAATTCTCATGGTTACTTGACTAACCTTTTTATGGAGTAGTCAAATACTTGTGCTGCACACATGTTGTATTGTATATATTTAATGTTTGTCTTAATTTTGATTGATTTATTTAAATTTCTGCTTCTAAAATAATATATTATGGTTTTCATTTAAATATTGGTGGATGCTGCTTAGTGACTTTGAAAGAAAAATATGTATTTTGTTGGGTGTATAGAGTATGAGAAATTATTTGATTAAGTTTTTTGTTCTTCTTTTTTCTTCTTCCCATCCTTCCCCCTTCTCTTGTTTTTTGGGGTTTTTTGTTTGTTTGTTTTTTTTTTCCCTTTGGTTGATTGGTTTCAGTTGGGTTGTTTCCCTGTGAATTTAGAAGAATTAATATTCTGGCAGGAGTACAGGAACCAGTGACAGGAGCAGTCTGCCCAGTGTTGGTAGTGTTTGCAAAGAATGTAAAATTGGTGGCTAGGAGAGGGATTTTTTTAAACTGACCTGTCAGTATCTTTTTTCAAAGCCTTTTCTTTCTCCAAACAATGTCTCTTAAGCCACTGAGATTTGCTGTGACAGATTGTCAGTATAGCCTTACTGCTCAATCCCAAATTGAGAAGCATGCTTCAAGGCTCCAAGGGAAACTAGAGGTAATTTGCTAAGTCAAAAGTGGAGGAAAATGGAGCGTGGGACATCTTGAGGGTTTTCATGCTTGAGGCATGAGGGTTTTCAGGCTTTATTTTGTACATTTTAGAAACACAAACATCCCTGTGTCCCTTTCTTTCCTCGCCCTTCCCACTGTGAAGAGAACCTGAGCAAATTATAACCCTGTGAGTCACCTCTGGGTTTATTTTCTGAGGTTTTTGGGAACTGTACATTGTTTAGAACCATAACAGCAAAAGCTTTCGCCTGTCTAGAACCTACATTTCTGGATCTTGAGTTACAGTTTCAGAAAAAATAGCTTGTTAGTAGGAAACTGACCAAGCTTCATTTCATGTAATCCTTGTAGAAGTTAATAAAGCTGACTGTAAAACTTTAGTGCTGTTTTATGGAAATATTTCTCCTATATTGAGTTAGGAAACTTCCTTTGAAGTCTTTGCCTTAGCATGTAAAAGGATAGGAGTCTTTAAACTTCAAACAGCACGAGTAATCCACAGATTTTATTCTGCTTGTGCAAAGCAAGAGTCATGTTATTCAAACTGCAGAATCAAATTAAGTGTTGAGTTTGGTTTAGATGATGAAGACACCTTCATTTTTTGCGCCTCCTTGTTTGCGTTAAGGTTTAGCCATCTCTGCTACAATAATTGCACGTGTCTCCCGTTCTCTTCCCCCTCCCCTACCTTCCCATCTTAAAGGCAATGTTACTTTTCTGACTTTCTCTTCTCCCCCACCCTGCATTGTCCTTGTCTTCATTTTCAACGTGTTTTCTGGAAGGCCACTGTCATGCCTGTGGTCCAGTGCAAGCAAGAAGATCTCAATAAAGCTGTTTACAGTGTGACTGCTCTGCAGATATTTCAGTGCAATTTTCTGGTGTATAAGGTTTCCAGATCTGTGTTCAAGCTTTTAGAATTAATGAGAAATATTGCATAGTTTTTCCAGCAAGAAAAGGAATGAAGGTAGTGTTATTGAGAAAGCATGCTTAGTTAAGAGCTGATGTCAGACAGAAAATGGTTTATGTGGCTGTGCGTACCAGTCATTGGTTCCTGCCTTATCCATTTTATTTGCTCTCAGAATCAACTTTTTTTAACAGTCTTGATGTTTTGGTGTTGTGTGTATGCACTGTGCGCATGTATTGCCTCACTGTACCTGGCAGTCGTGTGTGTCAGAGCCCTTCAGATAACCACTGTTCTTACAGGCTGAATTTGAAACACAGGCTGCAGCCCCAGCAAAGGTATGGCCACATTTCTGGACAGTGCAACACAACTCCAGTACTAGCTGCTGAAGGCAATGGTCATGGCAGTTGCTCTCACAAGCTACATGTAACCTTCTGACAGAAAGCTTTTGCACTTTCTGTCATCTCATCTACACTATATCACAAACTAGCTTCCTGTTCTTATTATCTTTGCTTCAGGTGCTAAGCAGACTTCTGGACTTGCAATGTATCTGACTGCAGTTTCAGAATCCGTGTTCTTCGGAAATGTTTTCCTTTTAATGGTGTGGTAGGTTGAAACTTGGTTGATGGGTAAGTTGCTAACCCAAAGAGAAGGCTGGTAATGCCTCTGCAATCACATTTATAGGGAAGCAAGTGCGGGAAGTTTCTCTTTGGTTCTTGCCTCAAGGGCCGAGGGTGGCCAGAGGCAAAGGGCCCAGGCCTGGGCCAAGCCCCCCGCCTTGACCCCTCGGCACAGTGGCAGCATGGGGCCGGCTCTTCCCCCACAGGGGAGAGCCGTCCTGGCTCTGCAGGCAGTATGTAACCAAGACCGTAGGGCTGAGATGATCTGAAGCCACCAAGACCTCGCGCGGGGCCAGCAGGACATCCCTGCGTCCAGCACAACTCTCGCCAAAACTGAAGAAACACCACATGCTGCAGCTGACAAAGACACCCTTTCTTTCAAGTCAGCGAGGAAGGAAGAGAAAATAAAGTCACATGGGACAAAGCTGAACATGGCGACCCCAAGGTCAGAAACAGAGGGGAAGGGCGAGACCAGTGGGAAGGCAGCTCAATGGTAACAGGAAAAGAGGGCTGTCACACTTTTGGCGTGGAGCTTAAAAATGCTTCTTGCAAAGCCATAGAAAGGACTTTAATCCATTTGGAAAAACTTGGGGGGATGGGAAATTCTTGTGCAGCCTGTGATTTTAAAGAAAGGCCCGCACCAGGCCACATAGAGGTTGTGAGAAGCTGTTAGAGATTCAAAGCAGAGAACCTTTGCTTTCAGGCTGAGATAACTCATCCTTAAAAGACTAAAACCCCATGGTTTTTTTCTGTGGCCCATGACTTGGCAGTGTGGGAAGACTGCAAAAGATTCATGGGAGAGATACCTTTTTCACTTCAGCAGATTTTCTCTGGGCGGACTGTTGATTTGTGAAAATTCTATAGTACATTAGAAGAACCTCTTTTCCTTCAGCATAAAAAGACTCTTAAAAAAGGGCAACTCTGACCAAAAATACCATGTTTTTGTTTTGTTTTCACTTGTGAAAGGTTTGTAGTAAAGGAGGAGGCACTGGGTGTTTAAAGAAAGGTGTTTAAAGGTTTGCCTTGATTTCTTACAATTTCTTTTTTTCACTTCTCATTCTGTTAGTAATAAACTTTTCTGTATATTGCAACTGCTTAAGTGTGGACCTTGTTTTGCCCCAAAGTTCCTTTACATTTTCCTCAATAAATCCATATTCCCCTTATGCATATAATTGGATTTTGTGTGTTTGGCATTTAAACCAGCGTCAAACCACGGCAGATGGGAAAAATACGCTGCTTTTTTGTTGCTGGTCACAGTGAAAACTTCCAACTAATTCGATTTTAGTATATGAAACCTAGAATATTCTCACACAGGGACATGGATGTTACTCTGTTAACAATGAAAGTTTGTTCTTGCCTTTCTTATGGTTATTAAAGAAAATGAAACCAGTGAATGTGATATGGCAGTGCCAGGTGCGTACATCAGAATATCCTTTAAAAGTTGTCACTAAGGCAAGCTAATAGAAAACAGAAGGCACTCAGAAACTTTGCTGTGCCCTAGTTCTTTTCAAGGTATTCACTCTCAAACTGTAGAACAAGACTGTGGCTAATCCAAGAAGTGTGGCAGGTTTCCAAATAAACTGGGCTGGCAAGAACAGTTTAATGACTAGTGTAATCCTACTGGATATTAGTTTGGCCACAAATATGCATGTCATTATAACCCAGCAACTTCCTTCTGTTTGAATGCCGGCACTGTTCTAAGGAAGCAACAGCTAGTTGAGATAACATAATTTCAAAGCATGAGTGAAGATGTTAAGGGATTTCCTTAGAGGTATTCTGGACTTCTCAGTAATGTGACTTCACAGTAGAAGAATCATATATTTCAGGTCATATCAAAAGCAGAAATTTCCATGGTAGTGGAACATGATTAGATGGAACAATAAACATAACATTTGGTTCTAAATACAAAGACCTATTTCTTGATGTCTCACTGTAATAATGTCAAGCATTTCTGTTTTGAATAAAAAGGTAATAACTTTAAGCTTTTTGCTATAGGGAGGAAAGAATGATGTATAGTACAGTATTTCTGAATTATCTGGTGGCAAGGAAAATTAAATGTATTTATCTGAGAGGAAAAGGCAAAAAGGACTTAAAATCCAAGTAACACCTCTCATTTCAGATCCAATTCCCTGGTGTTATGGTCCTAGAAGGAATAGAATACCAATAGTAACGACAGCAAATCGGAGAATAAAGGTAAACTGACATTGCAACTCTGAATTCAACAGAAGAGGCAAAAGTTTCTTACAAATCAGCTGCTCATCTAAATGTATATGTATGACAGACATCTGTATCAGTCTTTTACTCTTTTCCGTAAGGATTTCTTTCCTAGTTGTACCCTAGTTGTACTGGGTTTTCTAACAGGGTGAATTGCAGTGTGTTGCTGTTAGGATTTGTCCAGCTTCTGATTAGTTTCTTAACACTGAGCAAACCTGGTTCTCTTATCCTTTCCAGGAAATGGCATGTGTTCCATCTCCCTGACCACCTTGGCAGTGTCTGCTGGTCACCTGCTTCACCGTCAGTGGCTTTCTTGTGCGAGGGAACTCTAAACAGGACACAACACTCCACATGCAGTCTCACAAGTGCTGAAAGCAGACGGCAGCTTGCTCTCTGGGACCTGCTTGCTGGCTCTGATGGTCATTGCCACCACAAGGTCACACTGCTGACTTCTGTTCAAGCTGCACACAAGTGCACACAGCTCTTACTCTAAAGCTTCCTAACCTTGGTTCCCAACCCATACTATTGCATGGAGTTATTTCTGCTAGGATGAAGGAATTACATTTGTCTTTGTTGAACTTAAGGAAGTTTCTACAAGTCCATGTGTCCAACCCATGCAGTACCGGTTCTCTATCACTAATTGCTTTCTCTTCTTTTCTTGCCCCTCCCTGCCATGTGTGGAAGCTTCTCTACCACTTGCTCCTTATCTACGCAATCAGAAACCTCTTCCTAGAGGGAATAAGGTTGGGCATCGGGCAGACACGACTTGCTATTGTAGGCCTGTGCTGACTGTTTCAAACTACTATCATCTTCACGTGCCTAGGTATGGATTCAGAGAGGATTTGCTCTAACTTCTGGGACTGAGGTCAGACTGTCAAGTTGGTAATTTCCTGCATCCTCCTTCCTGAACATGGGTGTAGCACTTGCCTTTTGCCACTCATCAGGCACCATTGTAACCTTTCAAGTGTCATTGGGAATGGCCTTGTGGGGACCAGTACACTCTCTGGTCCCATGGGGAGTTGTATGTTATCTGCAGGGTAAAGTAGTCTGTTGCTACAAGGAGGTGCTGGTACATATGATCTCAGTAAAAAAGACGCTCTGACTAAAATACCGTTTAAAACATTAGTTATTAGAACTAACACTCGCAGAGAAAAGCAAGGCCATGCAGGTGGCATAAGCTCTGGTACAGCTGGCAGCTGCCTGCGGGCTCCTTCAACACTGTCTGCTGCCTGAGCTTGTCCCACCACCAAGAGATTTGCACAGCCCAACACAAGCTGAAGGCCACACTGGCTGTGCACAGCACAGACCTGCACCTGCTCAGGTTGGCCATGATGTGGGTCACTGCGCCCTCAACATGTAATCGTCTTCTGGTCAGCATCAGCACATTCCCTGTCCCATTACTTGCGGTAGGCTGTACTACCTTTCTACAGATACTGTTAGTAGGCTTGGGAAAATGGGAGCTTTTCTTGTCATCTGCTCATGGATCACCTGCTTCTTTGGGTATCTGTGTTGCCTGTGTAAGCTGTAAGTTATTTAGGCTGTATCACAGGTTTCATACTGTAAAACAAGTCACAGTTAATGCTGGCTTTAGAATAGTTTTACTGTAGTGGCAGTGCAGGTGGTAGAAGAACATGTTTGACTAGATGATATTATTTAAAAAGCCATTGTAATATATAACTTACTGCTTTGTGGCAGGTGAATACCAAAACATCTTTTACACTGTTTTCATGGACAAAACTAACACTGATTTCAGCAAAGTTCTCTTAATATAAAAAAGGGCAAAATGCAGGCTTCACAAATACTGTCTGAATTGGTAATACAGCATGAAACAGAAAGGTGAGCTGAGTTGGGTGAACTGGGAGAGATATTCATAGAAGGAGTTACAGATTAGAGGCCTTCCAGGATAAGGGTATTTCCCTATTTACCAGGGGAGGTCTCACAGAGTCATTGTGGCAAAGAAAACTTGCCTCAATTCTGTGGCTATTCAAAAAGCAGTAGGAATTCCAATCCAATTGACTGAGAGAGAGCATCTAATTTTCAGCCCTGTTGAGCACCTTCATTGGTAGGTGGAGACTGGAGCTGGGAGACATTCTGTACTTAATGCTTCTTAGTAGCTAAATGAGCATCTGCCTGCACACTGACTTCGTTTTTTTAGCTTAATTCCTTGTATAAACTTAAGAGATACCCAATACAGTTAATTTAGCTGGTAGAGACCACCGTGACATGTTAAACAACTTTTTGTTTGCATAGTTGGTAGATTTGAATTTTCTTCTAGGATGAGAATAGTCTTTGCTATGGGGGAAAAAAAAGCTCTACAGAGAGACCTCGAGAGACTCAATCAACGGGCTAAGGACAGCTGCATGAGGCTCAATAAGGCAAAGTGCTGTGTTCTGCACCTGGATCACAACCACCCCACGCAGTGCTACAGGCTGGGGGAGGAGTGGCTGGAGAGCTGTTTGGCAGAAAGTGACTTGGTGCTGCTAGAAGCTGGTTCAGTATAAGCCAGCAATGTGTCTAGGTGGCCAAGAAGGCCAATGGCATCCTGGCCTGTATCAAGAATAATGTGGCCAGCAGGACCAGGGCACTGATTGTCCCTCCGTACTCAGCACTGGTGAGGCCAGACCTTGAACCCTGTGTTCAGTTCTGGGCCCCTCACTTTTAAAAGGACTTTGAGGTGCTAGAGAGTGTCCAGAGCAGGGCAACAAGGCTTGTGAAAGAACTAGAAAACATCTTAGGAGGAATGGCTGAGGGATCTGGGTTTGTTTAGTCTGGAGAAGAGGAGGCTCAAGGGGGACCTCATCTCTCTANGTGATGTGGTTTAGTGATTTAGGGGTTACAGTGGTAGTACTGGATGGTGGGACTGGATGATCTTAAAGGTTTCTTCTAACTTTGACAATTCGATGATTATTCTATGAAAAGCAGATTATTATTTCCGCTTAAAGGGTCAAGGATTTATTTTATTGATGTTCATAACCACAGCCCAAGAAGGAGGCAATGGTAGCACTAACTGCAGAAGATCAAACTCTGATCTCACTTTTAAAGTATTGATGGAATCACAACCTTCACAAATCATTCTTTCAAATTAAAAAAATCTTAAAATGCCAAGGTGAAAATATACGTATGTTCAAAGAAACTATGATGGAAAAGATTGTGATTTGTGGTAATTAAGAGGAAATATGCTTCACTAACAGCATTTAGGAAATAAATGTAATTACAACCTAAATATTCACAACTGACTTTCCTGATCCTAGGACAATTTCTTTTTATATTTACAATTACAGCACAATCATCCTTTAACATATGTATACTATATATAAAATTTGGGCAAGTATTATTGCTATTAAGCAACAAATCGATCACTTATCGTAAAGAAAAACAGCAGCTCTAATGCTGCTGGCTGCCTAAGAACATGCTTAGGTAATTTACCCCCTTGTACCAGATNGGTGGAGTCACCATCCCAGTAGCTCCTCAAGAGGAGTCTGGATCTGTTGCTGGGTGATGTGGTTTAGTGATTTAGGGGTTACAGTGGTAGTACTGGATGGTGGGACTGGATGATCTTAAAGGTTTCTTCTAACTTTGACAATTCGATGATTATTCTATGAAAAGCAGATTATTATTTCCGCTTAAAGGGTCAAGGATTTATTTTATTGATGTTCATAACCACAGCCCAAGAAGGAGGCAATGGTAGCACTAACTGCAGAAGATCAAACTCTGATCTCACTTTTAAAGTATTGATGGAATCACAACCTTCACAAATCATTCTTTCAAATTAAAAAAATCTTAAAATGCCAAGGTGAAAATATACGTATGTTCAAAGAAACTATGATGGAAAAGATTGTGATTTGTGGTAATTAAGAGGAAATATGCTTCACTAACAGCATTTAGGAAATAAATGTAATTACAACCTAAATATTCACAACTGACTTTCCTGATCCTAGGACAATTTCTTTTTATATTTACAATTACAGCACAATCATCCTTTAACATATGTATACTATATATAAAATTTGGGCAAGTATTATTGCTATTAAGCAACAAATCGATCACTTATCGTAAAGAAAAACAGCAGCTCTAATGCTGCTGGCTGCCTAAGAACATGCTTAGGTAATTTACCCCCTTGTACCAGATGCTAGTGTAATTCCCTCATACTGTTTCTCCAAACTAGAAAGTGCCATTAAATAGTGCAAATAAGGGTCTCCTTGTAACTTAAAACCTTCAAATAATCTTTCATTAGATACCTTTTTATGAAAGCACATGTCTTTTGTCTTAAACCTTTTATTTAAAAATGGGTAACTCAAATGCAGATATTGAAAAATTCCTTTGAGCTGCCAAGAATATTCTGCCAAGCATATGTACAGTAAGGGCCTATATAAATATTATATGACTTTAAAGTAAATGTTAGTATATGGAAGAGCACTGAAACAGGTTTTACTTTTTTGTTTTACAGCTGGTCAGATACAAAGACAACCATCAGCTGTTAAGTGCTATGGGATCACATTGGATAGTGTAGACAAAGACAAAGTAGGAGAAAAGTAGGTGTCTTACTTATGGGGCCCGCTGCTATTCATGAAAGAACATGAGGCTGGTGCTCATGATATTTTTAAAATCAACATTGTCTTTTATCTATGACCTTCTTATTTTCTAATACCAGTGTTTTAAAATATGAGTTATAATCTTTTAATGTAAAATAAGAAACAACGGTGTGAAATAATCCTCTATCTCAAGCAGAGTACTTTATCTACTGTCTAATATTGGTGATGGTTGATAACTAACTGAGAGACCAAAAAGCCCTAGAAGTCTGGTTTTCTTCTATCAGGTGATATTGGTTAGGTGACTGTTGTTTTCCCCATCGCATTTAAAACTCCTGATTCAGTGACCATTCTTCCATTTCTGTGATTTGAGAAATAGAATTGGGAGTTAGTTTGATCTAGTGATATCCTCATAATGACTTTTAAAATAATCAGTAAATTATGCCCTGGGTACATGTGCAACAATAAGGAAGTAGCATAATTATGAATATTGACAGCTCAGTACTATTTCTCCATACATGAGTATTGTTAATCACTCTGCAAAGACAGAAACAAATATACAAAATGCAGCATGTCTACATGTTTATATGTTTTCCATATTTTTAGCAGTAACTCATCCATGTGACACAGAATACACTATGCTTCAACTGTATGCTATGTATTGATGGAGCTTTTACAAAATCACTATCTTGCGGATAGAAATTAAATATTAAGGCCTCTGTTGCTGCTTCTTTGTAGAGGGAAGTTTTCTTTATAGAAATTTTTTTTCATCTGAAGATACATGAAAATGTGTGCTAAGGAAAAACATTAACGTCCTGATAATCTTAAAAAAACTGATTTAAATCCACAGTTTACATTATTTATGAAGACTCATTATTTTGTGAAGTGAATAGTTTTGAATCTAAAAATCCAATATTATGTCTTCAGTGTAATTTACCACTTTACATCTTCTGGAGAAATACTTCCAATACTTTAATATTTTAAATGTTTAAAAAAGATGTTTTGTGGTGGAAGTAAGCAAAACAAATTTTTATCATGGCAGAAATATATTCTAATATTGGGAAATTGTGTGTCTGTTTCTGACTTCATTTTGGGAGTGTAAGGGATTGTTGGAGGGTCAGTGGAAAAGGAAAGGGTGGTTGGAGAGAAAGTCAGGTATCTTAAAGGAAGTGTATTTTAGCAAGATGTTTCCTTACTTGAGTGCAGGGGGAAACAGCAAAACCTTAGATAAAACAATTTTAAAAATCCCCAAGCATCATATACTGGTTTTAATTTAATTTGGTTTCTGCAGAAAGTCTTTAAATAAACTAAGGTTTCTGTCCTAGGCAAGGAAGCAATGTGCTTTACAGTTACGGTGTGCTTGATAGCTTGTTGCTCTAGCAGTTATGCACAGACCAGTCAGTAGCAAAACTTTTATTGGACCCTCTCATAGCAGAACTCATCTGCCAAAAACTTCAGACTGCTCTAATTTTTTTTTACTATTCTGTCTCATTTGGAATGTTGTTGAAAGCAAAAATTTGTATATTGTTCTACAGAAGAAGCCTGCGAACCTCTCAGATGCCTCAGGTAACCTCATGCTTTTCAGGCACAGGAAGTGAAATTGTTTGGGTTTTATGGGGAACAGGTTTGGTGCAACTAATTATTTGTGTTCGATGTGCCACAGACTGACAATTGTTGGACATTGTGGTATTGGTATAAAGATGCTTAAGCTGAAATAATGTGTGCCATTTTGCAGAAGGATGTGTAATAACTCCAGTTAATAAAATAACACACATGTTGCACCTAAAATTTTAGGTAGAATTTGGCTGACTGAAAAAAGATTAAGGACCTGATCACTTCATACCTTAGTTCTGCACTTGCTTTAGATCTGTATGAACCAACCCGGCTCATACTAAACTTTCCTGGCCCTCTTTTCATGCTTGTATACTGTCTTCTATGGCTGGGTTAAAAACAATCAAAACCATCACCATTAGCCACTGGGTTAAAAATTCTCTGTAGTTGTTGGGCTGGGTTTTAGCTTGAATCAGTTCTGTGAGGTACAAAGGAGGAAACGCTGCAGAGGTGGAAAGAAGCAGGGGGAGGGACATGGAGAGTGCATATGCCAGTTAACTGTGTGTGCAGCCATAGCCACTGTTCTGCTGAAGGATAGCAACAGGCATCCTTTGGAATCAGCAGGAGGAAAATAGGATGGAAATATACAAAGAGGGAAGTCAAGAACAGAAGGGAAAGAAGCTAAGAGGCAGAGCTCTGAATATCAAAATGAGAAAAAGCTTCATATATCCTTTGTTTTCTTTCATGAACCAAATAATGTCTTTATTAGGAGCAGTAAAGAAAAATAAGCAAAGAAGGGTGGAAAAAAGGAAAATCAAACCTTTCTGTGATGTTGAAAAGTATAAGTGATTGTAGAGAGCCCAATTCAACTACAGAAGTAGCTAAAAATGAAAATCATGCATATTAAGACTGATTAAAGCTACCAGTGAAGATATAAAAAATAATTGGAATAAATTGCTTAATTTGAGGGGGCTTAGTATTTGCAGTATGTTTCTTGTTGAAATTTTCCTATCAAAAGAGAAAGGAAGGCACAGTGAATCACTATTTTCTCATAAGTATTCCACTGAACTTTAATTTCTTACATCTGGAAGTGTTATTAAAGTATATACTGCACTTCTGTGAATGAGTACAAAAATAATGTAACAATAACAATAATAAAGTTTGTCTTTTTGAGAGGTGGTAACAGAATCATAGAATTGTTTAGGTTGGAAAATGTCTCTAAGATAATCAGTCCAACTGTTAATGTAATAAAACATTACCTGTAAAAAAATCTTTTAAACAGTCTTGAATCATGGTGCTAGCACCATTTTTCCTGTCAGAATTCAGAGGGGCATGCAATGCAGGTATCACACAAGCAAAAGGAATTGTATGTTTAGGACTTTACTCCCAAAAAAACCCAAAATGAGATGTGTCTCAGTATATTTTGAACCAAATTCTACACCATCCTATTCACTCATTGGACTAAACTCAATGCAAGGAGTACAGGGTCTGTTGCAGCACTTTGCCCATCCTTCCGTTGGTTAGGAGCATAGCTTTCTTCTAGGTACCAACATCCCAATTCCTCTAAGCTGCATCAGTAAAGAGCAAACTGGTTCTAAATAGAATACAGACAACCATGCTGAATTTTGTAGCACTATTTACAACAGTGAAGGGGAACATGGGTGAAGTGTGAGGAAGGATTCTCAGTGCTGAGTTTTCCCCTGATGTTTGTTAAACAGTACATTTATCTGTTCTTTATTTCTCAAATATCTTCTCCATCTGTGCAGTTGTAATTCAGCAGTCGTGTATTGTTATTTCTGCATTAATAAATAGGTAGGACCTGCTGAGTAATTATGAAATAACCTCATAATGAAATGCAGGAAAGGGTTCTAATTAAATTTTAAAGTTGCTAAACAACTATTTGACTTCAAATGAGAATTTTCAATCCATGTATGCTAATGAGTTCTCAGAATACATTACAAAAGTATATAAATGATATGGTAAACACAAAATGTGATTTTTCACGCTTCCAGTGTGTAGAAAACCATTTGTAAACAAACTATACTCATACACAAGAATTCAAATATTAACTTATGGTGGAATAGTAGGGCAACCACATGAAATTTTTAATACTTTTTTAATATATAACCAACAATAAAGGAAGCCTGTAAAGGCTGATATCAATGACCCATGTAGTCGAGTATTTTGTCTCTGAAAATGTCTAGTACAAGATGTAGAGGATAGCATGGCAAGGGTAAAGTGTTACCTCCTGGATTCTTTCAGCAATCTTAGGCTTGTGGGCATCCTCAGCCAGAGGTTGTATCTTTGCACTTAGTCTTCCCTTGTTGGAAATCAAGAAAATGAGATAAACAGACTATGCCTACATCAGAGGTTTTAGTGAATATAAAATGTTGTTAAAACTTAGTTCTTGTCTACCGTCTCTGATTCAGGCACTGCAACACTTATGTAGAAGGCAAAAATATTTTTTCGATATAAGATCTATTCCTAGTTTTCTTAAATTCTTACCCCCTTCTGTTACACGCAAACCTTAGTCAGGTTAATCTGTTTTTAAAAATCTGGTATATGCAAAGTCTCTAATACAAGTACAGTAATGCCATAATCCACGTATCATTAGTATTACTTAAACTATAGAAGCAACACCAAAAAACCCAGCAACCAGAAATCCCCACACAAGTTAATCTAAGTATGAAAACTGATTTAAAACACTAACTGAACATTTACAAGTAGCATTAATCATCACTATATTAATAAATAATCATTTGGAATTCGTAGCAAAGCTACATGAAGTAGCAATTATAGTATTGTTTGAAAGATCTTTTTGATAACCGATAAATTCGGTAAAGATAGCTAGAGCTATTCTAAGGAAAATCTTCATTAGGCTAGAGAAATAAATCCACAGAACTACTTATATTGCTAAGAACAATTATCTCAATCACACAGAAGCCTTACCAATAACGTAATACTATCTTTCAGTTTCTGACTTTACTGTTGTGTGTACTGCTCATACTGCTTTTTCTCATATTCTTTCTGGTTTGTATTCTTGAACTACAAGTTCATTATCATTTGTACTGTTTTTGTAATTGCATTTTTTTTAACTGAAGTGCCTTATACCGCTTCTCTACACTCACTTGGAACTTTTAAGTAGGTAATAGTAAAAACATAAAACATAATACAAGGAAACATAAACCAACCCTAAGAACCCCAAATACAAAACAACCATAACACACTAAACCATACTCCATAACCCCTAACCCTTGATCCTAACCCCAAGATATGAAACAATGCTTTACTTAGAATCATAGAATCATTCCAGTTGGAAAAGATCCTTAAGATCATTGGGTCCAACCATTCATCCAGCTTTGCCAAGTCCACCACTAAACCATGTCCCTAAGTTCCACATCTACACGTTTTAAATGCCTCCAAGGATGGTGACTCAACCACTTCTTTTGGGTAACCTGTTCCAATGCTTGACGACCCGTTCAGTGAAGAAATTTTTACTGACATCCAATCTAAACCTCTCCTGGAGCAATTTGCGGCCATTACCTCTTGCCCTGTCACTGGTTGCCTGGCAGAAGAGGCCGACCTCCACCTGGCTGCACCCTCCTGTCAGGGAGCTGTAGAGAGTGATAAGGTCTCCCCTGAGCCTCCCTTCCTCCAGGCTACACACCCCCAGCTCCCTCAGCCGCTCCTCAGGTTCTAGACTTGTGTTCCAGACCCCTCACCAGCTTCATTGCCNTCCTCAGGTGCTAGACTTGTGTTCCAGACCCCTCACCAGCTTCATTGCCCTTCTCTGGACACGCTTCAGCCCCTCAATGTCCTTCTTGTTGCGAGGGGCCCAAAATGAGGTGCAGCTTCATCAGGGCAAAATACAGGGGGACAATCCCATTCCTAGTCCTGCTGGCCACACTATTTCTGACACAAGCCAGGATGCCACTGACTGTCTAGGCTAACTGGGCCCACGCTGGCTCATGTTCAGTTGCTGTCAACAAGCAGCACCAGGTCCTTTTCCCCCAAGCAGCTTTCCAGCCACTCTGGCCCCAGCCTGTGGCACTGCCTGGGACTGTTGTGACTCAACTGCAGGATCCCACACTTGCCTTGTTGAACCTCATACTGTGGTTCTCAGCCTCAGTCCAGATCTCTCTGCAGGGTCTTCCTACACTGCAGCAGATCAACACTCCCACCCAACTTCGTGTCACCTGCAGACTTCGTAAATGCACTCAATCCTCTCATACAGATCCTTGATCAAGATGTTAAACAGGATGGTCCCAGTACTGATCCCTGGGCAACACCTGTAGTTACTGGCCACCAACTGGATATAGATAGTTTCATTCACCAACACTCTCAGCCCAGTCATCCAGCCAGTTTTTAACCCAGTGAACAGTGCACCCATCCAAGACATGAACACCCAGATTCTCCAGGAGAATGCTGTGGGAAATGGTGTCAAAGGCTTTATTAATATCCCAGTACACAGTGTTCAGAGCCTTTCCCTCATTTGCTAAGTGGATCACCCTCTCATACGATGAGATCAGGTTGTTCAAGCAGAACCTACCTTTTACAAACCCCTCCTGGCTGGGCTGTCCTGAAAATGCCATGTGATGACACTCAGGATGATCTGCTCCATGACTTTCCCCGGTACCAAGGTCAGACTGACAGGCCTGTAGTTCCCTGGATCCTCCTCCTGACCCTTCTCTAGAAGGGCATCACACTGGCCAACCTTCAGTCATTTAAGATCCCCCATTTAACAGGGGCTGATGATGAATTATAGAATGTGGCTCAGAGAGCATTTTCATCACCTCTCTCAGTATCCTCAAGTGGATTCCATCTGGCCCTGTAGACTTGCGTGGGTCTAAGTAATCTAGTAAATCACTGACCATTTCTCCTTGGACTACGGGAGGTTCATTCTGCTCCCTATCCCTGTCTTCCACCTCAGGGGGCTGGGTACCCCAGCAACTTATTGTTGTCTCCAACTTATTGCCCTTTCAGATGCAGGGAATCAAGTAGAATAAATTCTTTGTCCAGAAAAAAAAGGTTTTCTGCTGTTTGGTGTACAATCCTGAAGACAATTTTGGCTGATTATTTTACAAGATGAAGATTATCAGAATGCAGCAGTTTTCCATCATGTTCCCTTCTTGTTCTAGTGTTTTAAGTGATGAATAAGAAGTCAAGGGGAAAACAATAGCTGGAGTAGAGTAGGTATTTCTGCCCCAAGAAGCAGGAGACTTGTGTAACTACTTTTTTATATTACATCTCAAAAATATTAAGTTTTTTGTTTACTTACTGATATTCAAGCCTGAGGATGCATACTCTCAAACTTTTCTCCACACTCACTTTCCTACAAAGTCAAGGATTCTGGGTTTTGTTTGATTTCAGGTAACCACATAACAGCTGGAAGAGAGGCAGCACTACCATCTTCCTCTGGTATATGCTATATTATAGGTACTATAAAAGTAGGGTCTGTGTTGGTAACCACTTTACACACACAACCCCTCCCTTTAAAGGCTCTCTGCTTTAACTAGACTGCACGTTGTGTGCTCCCTCTTACACTGAAATGGCTGCTGAGGACTTTCCTTGTAATTGCTGTCACTGGCACTCTGGCTCTTAGCACAACAGCTAAGAGGAGAGGAGTTTTTCCTGCACTGCAGACCTCATCTTCTGAAAGAGAGAAACGGGCAAATGAAGTGGAGAGGACTGAGTTTTCAGAAGATGGAAAGTAAGGAAAAGGCAGAGGCTAGAGGAAAAGAAAGCATGAAAGCTACAACAAATCTTTTTTTTGTAAAGGGTTGTCCAGATGCAGAACACTGTCCTGACTTTCTGAGTACCTGGACAGAACAGGAAGTAAAAGCTGGAGATGTAACAGGAAGGCAAGATAGACAGAGAAAAAGGAAATTTGGTTATGTGGAGGCCTGCAGAAGGAAAAGGGAAGAACAACTAAGGTGAGAAACTTGAACAGCTATGGGAAAGGGTCTGCACATGAACTGTAAGATGATGGTAAATGGGCAGTTGCTAAAAGTTGGAAGACTGGAAACTGGCAGGGCTGGAAAAAAATAGAAGTTTGATAGTATGGCAGAAAAGGACAGGCAGCCAGGCTGGAGATGCAGTGCCTAAGAGCATAGAGAAATGAGACAGAAGAAAGATAAAGAAGGTAGATCACTTCAAACCCATTTTCCTATGGCTAAAATTATAAGCAGCTGTAAAGGTTTTTTGGGGGTCAAAATACAGAGTATTTTCCTTCTGAAGAATATCAACACTTGAGATATTCCTAAAGCTATCCCAGGGTGGATGCAGTTAGACATACAAAAAGTGGGCTTATTTGAAATGCTTTTTTTACCCTAACAAAAGTGGACTATGACCTGCAAATGTGCCATTTTTGCTTATCCACAGCTGTGTAATTTCTGTATTAACCACTTAGAATCCTGTTTATGCTAGGAACTTCTGCTGGCCCAGCTTCTGTCCCTTAACAATCATATCTTAAGGCATCTCTAATATAAATTGGGCTTCTTTGCATGGTTCTAATTTTAGGTCTGCAACCGGTGCAATTCATTAGTAAGAAATGGAAAAGAAGATTTGGTCACAGTAGCAGAAAGGGAAACCTTTATGATATCCAGAACTGAATCCACAAAGACATTAACTGCTGACAACTACCTCCAGTACTAAAAAAATGGAGGTTTTCTGGTCTCCAAAGTCACCATCTCATTTTAAAATACAGTATCTCTTAGTTTGCAGAAGTTGCTTCTTTAGGAAATTGTTTTTAAATGTCAGTATATATTTATCTATAGCTATATCTATATCTATGTATAAATCTACATTGTGCAAATCTGAAACCTTGCTTATCAGAATCCCTTTTGACATTGAAAGTCAAGTTTGTTCTTGCTTGACAGTTTTTGCTAATCCAGATCCTGCTGTCTAAATAGGACATCATAGCCTGTTTTTCACTTGTTCCTTGGTTTTCTTGGAGTAGGTCATGAGCCGTGTGTAGTTTGGAGAAGTCTTACTCCTTTCAAGAGTGTTTTACTTAGCTAAATTTTATCTATTTGACGATTTTATCTAAATCGCCAGTAAATCCTTTATATGTAGTGGGATTTACTTTTTATATGAACCAGCACATGCATCAGGCAGATCAAAACTACTGACCCTTTTTCAAGATACTAATTACTTTTTAAAAATTATGTCCTGTGTTTATATATGTGTAATATGTTAATTAAAATGTGCCTTTGTAAAATTTATATTTACTAATTCCTTTCTTTTTCCCTAATATCCCAGCTAGGTAATTGTGATACCTGTTTTAAAACCCTAGGTACCATAACACTAATGTATCTATGCTAGCCTTGCTCTTATGGTATCTAAATAATGTGTTCAAATCAGTATTTACACAAGTAGTTGATATTTAATGTTGGTTTTGAATTACTGCAGTTAGGGTTAAAACAGATTTCAGGAAGCTGCAGGTTTCTCTGATGTCCAGATGTTTTAAAACAGAGCATTATTCAGTGAGAAGGTTGTTAGCTGTGTTAATGTTTTATAAGTAGAACTGCTGTAATTAAAAGAAATAAGCAGGCATTTTCAGTTCTATTTTCTCTGTACAGACCTCAATTATCCTGCTGTGAAAACTGTAACAGTTTTTCATATTTTTGGGGGGCTTTGTATGTGTAATGCAGAATTCAAGCAGCTTTTCCTGAATAAATTCTTTAATTTGGTCTTGCTGTAACATAGAAAATATTTTAAAGTGTCACAATACATTGCAGTTATTGTATACATTCATCCAAAGATCAGAAAACAAAGTATAAGAGTATTTCAGCTTCCTAGGGAACCTGACACTGCTAGTGATGTTGTTTGCTTTTAGTATGAAATAATGAAGACTAGTTTCTTCAAATATGTTTGCATTTTCCTTCTGGGTATTTTTGAAAATACCTTTTAAAACAAGTTCTTATTTCAAGAAAAAGACTTAAAAGCATTGCACAGAATCAACCTCTTCTCCCAGGGTTAATTTTTACTGATGTTATTCTTTTTAATGCAGTTCCAGCAATTAATAGAAATGGTCCTGAGTGGAGACATCTGGAACATAAAGATAATTATTTTGTGTACTGTGACTTGATACAAGTGGAGCTAAGCATATGCTTTCTATCTCTCCAGCAACAAAAAGCTATCTATTATCACATGAACAAGAAATAATAAAAGAAAAGAAATCCTATCTTGATTTAAATAAGACTGTCTATTTCCTGTTACAAAACCCCAAACCCTCAAACAATACTAAAAACAAAATTTGCAGATCCCGGGACAACCACAGAGTAAGTACTCAGAAGAGAATAGTAACTAGTTTTTGTTCCAAAGGAAATACAGGAAATGTTCTTTCCTGCTCCTGAAGATGAGAATTTATTAGACCTCTTGGTAAACGATTTGGTTTTTACAGTACATTACCAGGAATTTGTGAGATTGGTTATGTCCCTAATTATGGGTGTTTTTTAAATGTCCTTAGTCTACTTTGAAAAATTTTGAAGTGGAACTTTATTATGCTTACAAAATTGTTTAGAAGAGCATAGCACTCTCAAAACAAGGGTCACAGGTGGAATGTAGCAAAGCTAATATGAAAGGTAATGGAAAAATCCACTACTTCTCTTGACTGCTTAAATTATGTGATTGGGTAAATGGATTTCTCTACTTTCTAGGAGTGTGTTTCTACATTAGTGTAGCAGCAATTAGAGAGAAGAGGTTGCTCTGCAAATTGTCTCCATGAACCATGTAGTTCATCTTTTTATTGTGTAAAACATAAAAAATTGTTCCTAATCAATCCACTTCAATTTTCCATCTCAAAATAATTTATCATCCCTTTTTGGCCTAGAGTACTTCTGAAATGTTTTCCTGAAATTAACTAAAAGGAGGTGGTATTTGTATCAGTGAGCAAATTATGATTATGTGAGGTAAATCTTACTGTGGCAGCAACAAAGACTCTACATTATTACGTAAAAGTTCTTAACAAATTGATTAATGCTTTTAGAATAATTAGTCCACATTTTAGATGTAATAGTGGTCTCTTATTTAATAAATAAAAGATGCATCTCTTGATTGCAACAATAGACTCTTAGAATAGAATCATAAAACATCCTGAATTGCAAAGGACCCAGAAAGTTCATTAAATTCAGCCCCTGGCCCTGCACAGCACCATCCCCAAGAGTCTCACCATGTGCCCGAGGGCATTGTCCAAGCGCTTCTTGAACTCTGTGGGCTGGTGCTGTGACCACTGCCCTGCGGAGCTGTTCCAGTGCCCAACTGCCCTTGGGGTGAAAAACCTTTCTAACATCCAATCTAAACCTCCCCTGACACAGCTTCAGGCCACTCCCTCAGGTCCTCTCACTGGTCATCAAAGAGAAGAGATCAGTGCCTGTCCCTACTCTTACCTTCACGAGGAAGTCATAACTGCAATGAGGTCTTGCCTAATTATCCTCCAGGCTGAACAGACCAAGTGACCTCAGCTGCTCCTCAT
>VXAZ01000259.1:88257-192581 GCA_013399875.1 Gymnorhina tibicen
GTCCCTTTCCATGGCACTGCTTTCCAGCATCTCATTCTCCAATCTGTCCATACATCCAGGGTTGCCCTGTCCCAGGCAAAGAATCCAGCACTTTCCCTTGCTGAACTTCATATGGTGGGTGATTGCCCAGACCCCTGATTTGCTGAGGTCTCTCTGCAGCCCTCTCTGCCTTCAAGGGAGCCAACAGCTCCTCCCAGTTTTGTATCATCTGTGAACTTGTTCAGTATCCCTTCCAGTCCTGGGTCCAAGTCATTTGTGAAGATGTTGAAGAGCACAGGGCTGAGGATGGGGCCCTGTGGAACCCCACCAGTGACAGGTCCCAGTCTGATGTCACCCCATCACTGTAACCCTTTGTGCCTGACCCATGAGCCAGTTGCTCACCCATCCCACGATGTGTTTATCCAGCTGTGGGCTGGACATTAGGTCCGGAAGGATCCTGTGAGACACAGCAATGAAAACGTTACTGAAATTCAAAAAGATCACATCAGCTGCCTTCCCGTGGTCAACTTCTGTGCCCTTCAGAGGAGATGCTTAAAAGGTGACCAGCACAGATGGACCCCAACACCTTCAAAAACATTTTCCCCAGAGGACCTTTCTCACTATTACTCTGAGCAGCCTGAAGTCTGCTCTGCCCCTATCCAGGGTTGAAGTTTTGCTGGCACTTTTTCAATTTACAACAGAGATTTTAAACTTGATCACTTCATGGTCACTGTGGCCAAGAGAGCACAAATGACCATTTCACACATGAGACCTTCTCTGTTAACAAGCAACACATCAAGGAGCATTGATCAGCTCCCTTGGTAACTGTACCACGAAGTTATCATTGTAGCTTTCTGCCCCCGCCACAGGAGAGCTTATCTGTTGTTCATTAGCTGGTGCAATGACTCAGGGCATCATGCACTCACATAAGCCTCAGATGAGCCTTGGTGAAGCAACTCAATCAGGACAGTTTAACTTGTAGTGAGTTATTTCAGTGCCATGGGATTGATGCTTTCTGCTGACAGTAAACATCTTGCTGTGGAAGCAGATGTGGAAAGATACACTGGTATTATTTCTGGCTGACAGACACTTCACTTCAAAAACTATAAAAGCTACATCATACTTTCACAAAGCAGAGGTCTTCCGCACATTCCCTGAAATGTGTGGAGTTTTCTCCCTGAAGTCAGGAGGCCTAGTTCATGATTATTTTCCTGGGGGCTGAGAGAAAGGGCTTTGTGTACACTATTGTCAATTTGGTGGTAAGTACACTGACTCCTAATCTGTACTATTTCTTTGCTAGCTACAATATGGGTACCTTTACGTCATGCACTGTTTTATATAATCCAGTAGTAGTTCTTTTTGCTTTATCCTGTCTAGTGACTAACTCTGTTTAAGGCCTTTTGTCTGTTAATCTCCTTTTTATTCAGTAAATAACTAATTTTTTAGTAGACCTGTTTGGCCATCCTTAAGGACTTGTGAACCAGAGTGATTTAGGTGTGGAGATTTAGAGCTGCTGCCAAAAATCTGATCCTAAGTCAGGGCTTATCTAAAGCTCTCACTCAATCCACAGCAATCATGCAGGTGTTTCAGGAATCTTCTGGACCTGTTTGTGCCATCTGAGTGGTTTTCCCAGTTAACATCTGGCAAACTGAAGTCCCCTGTCAGGACAAGGACAGTTGATTTACAGGTGTCTGTTAGTTTCTCGAGGAGTAATTCATTGGCATTATCATCCTGGCTAGGAGGTCTATAGTAGATTCTCACACTGACATCCACATTATTTGTTTGTCGCCTCATCCTTTCCCAAAGGCTCTCAGCTGTGCCAGTGCCTACTGCAAGCTCCATACATTCCAGTCTTCCATTACATACAATGTCACCCACCTACATCACCTGCCTGCCTATCCCTCCTAAAGATCCTGTAACCATCCAACATGGCACAACACTCACAGGACTCATCCCACCAGGATTCACTTATGCCAGTGATGTCATATCTCTGGAACTGGTCCAAAGTTTTGAGCTCCTTTTGCTCACTCTTCATGCTGCACATGTTTGTGTAGAAACATTTCAAGTGTGGTTCATTGTAGTTAACGCCTCTGGAGCAGACTGAAGGATGCCTCTAGCACTCAGTTCCTCACGTTTTGGCATGCCATCCCATTCCTTACCACCAGCAAGCCTGGTTTTGTCCCTTGCCCCCTTCAAATCTTGTTAAAGGTTCTACCAACAAGCACTGCTAGCTCCTTTTCCCTCTCTAAGAAAGGTGCATTCCATCAGATATTGGTAGACCAGGTGTTAAGTACACCATCCCACAGTCAAAAAACTCAAAATTTTTCCAGTTACATCAGACTTGGAGCCATGTGTTAGTCTGATTGGTTTGCCTGTTCCTTTTGTTATTCTTTCTTGCTACTGGAACGACCAAGAAAAACACTACCTGTGCTCCTGATCCTTCAACCAGTCATCCAAGGTGATGATTCAACACTGAACTATCTTATTTTTTAAAAAAGAAACTAAATTATTTTGAACTTTCTTTCTTACAGATAGCAAGTCACTTACTAAATAAGGGTTCTTTTTGGCCTGTATTCTTCTGAGACTTACAGAGACTTCTTTTGTGAACATTAGTATTTTGTATTGGCTTAATAGTAGTTATTAGCTCCTAGAATATGATATTCATTGTGTTCAGGTTAAAGAACAGTTAGAAGAGATGATTTCTGTGGTAGGCTACTAGTTTGAGAGGAAATTATTAAATCTCTATATTTTCTGTAGTAAGCAGGTGTGATGTTCATGGCTTGAGTATTGCAAGGCTTAATTAATTGTTCTTGAGATGCCCTGGCAGAAGAGGTTCTAAAAAGAACTGTTGTCTGAATAACTATTTTGAGTCTAGTTTTGTAATCCTCTGAAAAACAATGATATTATTGCAGCTGGTAAACAGCTAGAATTCGATTTCAATGTAACAGTCAAACTTCTCAAGTTTGTTTCTCTTCTGCACTGGAGTAAAACCAAAACTTTTAAAGAATTTTCACAAGGTAAATTGCATTGTAATAGCATTTTCTGAAGAAATTATTCAGATCTTCAATTTCATCTTCTCTCAACTGAAATAACAATCTTCTGATTAATTTTTTCAAAAGCTTGTTGTTGTTCAGGGCTCCAGTTGAAATCACCCTTGTTCTGTATCACATGATAGAGAGGGATTACAGTATGACCCACTTGTAGTGTCAGATTATAGTCTGGACATTGTGCTACCATATAGTCACACCAATTTCACAAGTGTAGTCTGTCTGCTAGAGTACAGGTATGCACAGTCTTGTGGAGCACATTTAAGTTCTAAGTATCTTCTTAAGTAGATTATCCTGAACTTGCTTCAGTGTGAGCAGGCAATGCTTGCTACACAGGACTGGCAGTAAACAGAAACAGTCTGTCAAGCCTCATTAGAAGGAGAATTCATGGGCATAAAAAGAATGGAAGTACATGTTAAATGATGAGAGTATAAATTTTCTCTTAGAGCAGAATACATCCAGAGGACATACCCCAAATGAAAAAAAAAAGCAGGACAAGGTTGGCAAATATCATAGAGAAGTTCTCAATCCCAGATAAAAAAGATGAAAAGCATTGAGACCTAAAAAGAAAAGAAATGAAAAGAAACAAAAAATACAATGACAGATAGTAAATTAGAATGAAAGAACCTAGCAAAACAACATTAGCAATGCTAATTGTAGACAGAGAAGTAAGGATCTTTCAAGGGTCAGAATTCTGTAAATGGGAACAGTCTGCCTTGAAAAACCACTTGTAAAATAAGTATTCAGTACAGTTCAAGAGTCATCTATAGGTGATTAGCAGCATGCTAGAACATGATCTTCTCTTCTCTTGTGTAGGTAGTAGAAACCCACTCTTTTTCTCTGCTGGGTATATTTTGGTTTTGTGCAGCTTCACTAGGTTACTTTGACATATATGGGTCAAAAGTTCAATGTTCTTGATAAATATACTAGTCGGTATGCAAATATTATGTTGCTTTTAGTAAAACATGCAGAAGTTCATTCAATGCTGAGAAAAACACACCACTGCACACTTTAAAGAAAAATAATCCACTAATTTTTGCACAATCTTCCTTTGTTCCGTGAAGACTAGTCTAACTAATTCTTATTTTCATCTATGACACTTGTTTTATTTGCGTTCTTAGCTGTGAATTTCTGGAGGTTCAAATGGCTGTTCTTAACAAATAATCTATTCCTCTTAATTTTGTTCAACTCTCCATTTCTTTATAAGTTACTGTTGATTTGAAAACCTGACATATCCTTATGTTTCTTTCAAATATCTAGTCTGCACATTAAAGTGGAAAGGTGCTAAATTTGGAGGCCGAAGACATAGAACCAATCCACAGGCAACAGAGGTCAAACAAACATTATCAGACTTTCATAACTGCAATTTACAGAAGAGGCTGGGTTGTTTTTCTTTTCTAATTATGTTTGAAAATCAGCGTGATTCAGCTCGACTGAATAATATCAGCTAGACAAAACAAAATTATTTTTATCTGGCTATACCCATCTGCAGTGTTATACCTCTTGACCTTGTTATTCTGTAAACTTGAAATAAACTGACCTTTCACAATTCTTATTGGTCCTGTTTCAAGTCCATAAAGAAACTTCATATAAATTATACTTTAGGAAAAGGTATGTAATACACAATCTTTAAAGATAACATTTAAATCTGTATCTCTTAATGTTAGTTAAATTATTTTTGTTTCACATTTGCCTCCTTTAAACAGGTGAAAGTGGTGTGCTCTCTGTTGCCTGCTAGAAATCAACATTAATACAGATGGTAAGTAAATAGGCATCTCATCTTCCCCATGCCAGATGTTCACTAATTGTAGAACTGAATAATGGATAATAACACATCCTAATGTATTTATCAATCCACATATCTTTTTTACAATGCAAAAGAGGTCATCTGAGACTTTTGTAGGTTTTTGCAGCTCTTACTGTGCACTAACAAGGAGCTGCCTGAAAAGGCTGCAGTGTGAAAGAGAGGCCACATTATCTGGAAACAATACCAGAGTGTGATACCACATGAAATAGGAACTCACTTTGACCATGGCTCGGATATAGTTGCTGTAATCAGTATCACTCAGAATTAGTTATGCTTCCAAAAGGTTAGTTTGATTTAACAGTGATCAAGCTAGCTTGTTTCCCATGGACTCCAAACCTTTCAAAGAAGAGGAGGGAAAAAACCAGTGAGATGATGACCATATTGTTAACATCAGAGTTAACAGCCTTGTTGCCTGAAAAAGTGCACTGCCATTTCAGTGATCTTTAAAGGAAGCAATAACAGGATAATTATCTTCAGAACACATAGACCACTGTATTGTTCACTAGGACTTTGAAGTTAAAACCAAAGTTAAACACTAAAACCATTTTTTTAAATCCTTTCAGGAACTTCACAGAGAAAACTAGAAAATGGAATCCTAATTCTGAAAAAACTACAGTGCAGCATTACGATAAACAAAGAGGGGAGGGAGTTTAGTGTGAAAGCAGTTAACAGACAGAAAAGCAGTTAAGCTACCCAGCCTTGCCATGGCAAACTAGCTCTCCGTCACTGATGACTTTGCACCACTTCTTGTCCCTGATTTTCCACTGAAGTAATAAAAATGTTCCTATTTTTCAGCAGTAGAAAACCAGCTATTCAGCACATCCTGGAGTAAGCACTGTGCATATTTTTAAAAATTCCTAATCAGAAACCATAGACTTAACATTTCTGGTTGAAGGCTAAGAGAGACAAGAAAATGAAACATATTTTAGTGGGACTATTGTATCAAGTGTTACTATATTACACCTGGCATCTGTTTTTCTCTTTTCTTTCTCTTTTCCAGTCTCCTTGCCAAGTGACTGCTAATAAATAGATTTAACCTGTGCCATCTGTTGTTTTACTGTAGACCTATGTGCTGCAGCCTCCTGTTTACTACAGCATTACATTTAATCAATTTTCTTTTGCCAATGTACTCAAAATATACACACATCTGGGTTAACCAGACAACAACCACTGTTAAGAAGGAAAGAGAACCTCCTCAAGCATAAGTTGTACTACTTTCTCTTTCATTAACAAGACCCACTTGGTCTTGGAGTGCACATGGAATGCATCTTAGTTGTGTTTGTTTAAAGAAGGCTATTTACTAATGTACCATACTGGAAAGGGCAGGGAGATCCCCATATGGTACATTGTACAGCTGATTAAGTAATTGAAGAATTAATCAATATGTGTTGACTCTTTGGTTCTTTTCCATTATTAGATTTCTTTCTTGCTTTGTAGCATTTTTCTTTGCAAGGGGCAAAGTACTTCTGTCACTGCAGTTCCTGATAAAATAATTCTGACTTTCACAAGGAGGGCAACTGGTAGTACTGAAGTTTCTTTTGCTGAGCAGAACAGTAGATTGTAACTCTATCAGCCTTCTGTCCTCATCATAGGAGCAGGAACCTGGCTGACAGAAGTTTATTAAAGGTGGTGTGCAAGCACTGAAAATGGATCTATCTTCCTCTCATATACACAGAGATTAGGCACAAATGAGTAAATACACATTTTTTTTTTCTTTTCCAAAGATTTTTAGAGCTATACCTACCTGTGTCATGAAACACAGCTATGCTCCTGTTTGGTAAAAAGATGAAACACTTCAGATAAATCATTTGGGCAAGGTATTGCAGTTATAACACGAAAAACTTTTAAATCATTTTAGTGTGGTCAGTGACTTCAAATCTGGGTGTCTGGAGAGTGCTTAAATAGTTGGTTTTTTTCCCTTCTGTAAGAGACTAAGTAAAGATGGCCTGGGTTTAAGAAGTTCTAAATATGTGCAGGTATTTTATGAGTGAATTGAAAGGGAGCTACAAGTACTAAGTGCTATTAAACAGTGAAAATCAAAAGATGAAGTTGCAAACACTCTTTTCCCCACCTTTTTAATGAAAATCCTTTGAACAAGTGATGCTTCTTAATTCTTGTTAATTTCAGGGCTCAAAACAGACCATAAAGAGATTTGGCAAAGGATCTTTAAAGCAGGTGGCCAGAATGACTAATACCCTTATGCAACAGCAGATTTTCTGTGGAATTTCTGTGCTCATGGAAGAAGAGAGGTTAACAAATCCTAGTGCTATTTAATTGTTAAATAATTAGCTTCTTTATGTTAAATGTAGGCTTCTCTTAAAGACTTTGTTGTTCTTTAGATGTTCTTCAAAATGATACTTCCAAAGATAATAGTATCAATTCAACATGTGAGTTATACTTACAGGACAAAAAATAAAAACTACTAAAAAATAAAAACTAAGTAAATTGATACTTAAAGATACATCAAAAATATAGTTACATCATTAAATATTGGTTTAAATCAAAAATTTCACATATTATCTGCCCTTGTTCACAATTTTTTCAATATCACAGTGTCCTAGTATTTAAATTCAACTTCATCTATCTTTCTATTTCCTGTTATTTTATTTGATACTGCATCATGAATCACAGAGTCATAGAACTGTAAAAATTGGAAAAGACCTCTAAGACAATTAAGTCCAACTGTCAGCTTAGGAACACCACCGTGATCACTGCTAAACTATGTCCTCAAATGCAATATCCACACATCTTTTAAACACTTACAGGTATGGTAGCTCAACACTTCCTTGGGGAGCCTGCTCCAATGCTTGAAAACATTTTCCATGAAGAAATTTTTCCTAATTCAATCTAAACCTCCACTGGTGCAACTTGAGGTAATTCCCTTCTGTTCCATCACTTGTTACCTGGGAGAAGAAACCAATACCCACCTGGCTACACCCTCCTTTCAGGTAGTTGTAGAGAGTTGAAACATTTAATTTAATTTCTTTCCAGATCACAGAATATTCTGAGTTGTAGTGATAAGGTCTCCCCTGAACTTCTTTTCTCCAGGCTAAACAACCACAGCTCCTTCAGCTGTTCCTCCTACTTGTGCTCCAGATGCTTCACCAGTTTTGTTGCCTTTCTCTGGACTCACTCCAGCTCCTCAGTGACCTTCCTGAAGTGAGGGGCCCAGAACTGAACACAGCACTGACTAAATGGTGACTTTATAAGGTCCAAAATACTGCACAAACTTAAAAGAGGAAATCTTCCAATCTTCAAATTTTAAAAAATGTGTAAAAATGTTAAGCTAAGAACTATCAAGACTACATCATGTAAAAAAAGACCCTGAAATGCAGACTTTTTTTACTATTTTAATAGTGATATGGATAATAATTTTGCTGGTGCCTTGACCATTTTCTCTTCTTTCCTTTTCTAAAATAGAAAAATCCCTAATGTCTATAATGAAGACTAACAATATGCAAGGTATAACTACAACAGCTACATTGGTTGATGTCCGAGGATTACCTCAAGAACATGCAGGAATTAAAGCACAGGTGGCAGGATACCTACAAATATGAACAAAGGAATCTTGGGCATAAGGGAAGAACTCAAGAGAACAAGGAAAGAGATACTGCCCAGATGTGCAGGAATGGAATTAGGAAAGCCAAAACCCACCTGTTCCTTGGCTTTGGTCTTTACTGGTAGGGCCCATCTTCAGGAATGCCAGGCCCTGAGACCTGTGCAAAAATCTGAAGCGAGAAAGACTTCCTCTTGGTGCAGAGGATCATTTTAGGGAGAGTTTGAACAAAGCAGACACATGCAAATCCATGAGGCCTGATGGGTTGCACCCGCAAGCGTGGTGAGAGTTGGCAGATGTCGTTATGAGACCACTCTTAATTCCCTTTGAAAGGGTGTGGCGAGTGTGAGAGGTTACTGGGAAAGGAGAAAGTGTCATTCCTGTCTTCAGAAAGGGCAAGATGGAGGACCCAGGGCCTTTGAGCAGTGCAGTGCACTGTTTGGGGGGTGCACCCTGGTGCATTCTTGAGGTGGGCATCCTGGTGGGCACTTTCGGGTGTGCATTTTCAGTGTGCACTCGGGGGTGCTTTCTACCTGGATGCGATGCACCAAAGGATCCTTGAATAAACACAGAGGTAAAACCCTTTTTCCCCCTCTAACTGTGTTTGGCTTTTAATTCTAAGCCCAGGGAAAGGCAACAGTACCACAACACTGTTAGACACTCTGAAACACATTGTCATGTCCCAAGGCAGAAAAAAAGGTGGTATAGTTGTTGTAAATAACCAAGATGTAGTTGCTAAACACTGCCAACAATAAATATGTGGCTTTTCTACTTCAGGTAAGCTCTAATTAATTTCTAATAATGATTCATGCTGAAAGACCACTGTGTTGACTTTCAAATTGTCATCTCTCTCACAGGTAGTATGTTTGTAATATATTTGGGGTAATACATCTAAAAGAAATGAAAATCAAGCTGGCTGGGAATCTTGTGCTTGAATTTGTAAGAGTAAAACAGAGTTCTTACTACATTCCAGGAACAATTTACATACTAGGTAAAAGACAATAATAATTTTTAATTCTGACAGACACACTAGTGGTAATAACATGAGAGTTTTGTAATTAAATTACAAATCTTGCAACTAAAGGCCTTACTTAAGGAGATAAGTTGTATTAGTCATCTTCCAAATCAGTATTTTATATAAAAAAATAGCTGGGAATAGTAAATGTCAAAATTACCTGCCAAAATATAGTGCTGCAATTTTGGGTTTCTGAAGGTTCTGAGTTTTTTTCTTTTTTATTTCAGGGCATGGGCCATAATCCTGACAGGCCCAACAGCCCCTATACAAAGGGTGATTTGCAGGGACATCAAAGGCATATCCTGCTAGTGAAGGTAGGGATGGAGAAAGCTGGCTGCTCTCTATAGACAAAGAGGGTCAAGGGTCCTTGTGAGGAGTAGGGAGGAGAGGAAGAATGTAAGTTACACAGAGCTGGTCTAGCGAGGTACTGCATGGCCTCATTTTTCAGCATCTTCACAGGAGCCACTTTAAACTGGCATTAGGCCACTCACTGCTGGGCACAGCACATTTACTAGGTCACTCATGCCACAGAGGAGTGGTTAGGATAGTTCACTTGAATAATACTAGATTTCCCATCAGGTTTTTGACAGGAAATACACGGTCTGTGGCAGAACTGACACATCAGAATTTTTCTTACACCTCTCAATTCTTAGTCACATTTTGTGAAGAATCTGTTCTTTCTTGCACAAGTGAAATGGTAAGATTTGTAATAGCTAAAGGAAATGTAATGAGAACCCCTTCTTTCTCCCTTCATACACTCCTTCTGTGAGCATGCCCCTCTCCCTGGGGCAGAGTGTGGGCTCTCACCCTTGAAAACTCTCCCAGTCTCCACTTAGTTGCTGTGACTACGCTGGTCTTTGTCCTCAGTCCTACCCTCAGTTTCCTCTTCTCTCATGACAGGTTGCAACTCAGAGATGAGTTCTTGCTCTTTGGTATCCACCACTGCATCCTGCTCTCCTGTCACCAAGGCTCCTGATGATGACCTTGCTTGCCACAGACTTGTGTGATCTCAGCCCTTCTTTGTCTCACCCCAGAAGAAATGGCCCAGCAGGGTTAGAGGTCAGTCACTGAGGACAGCTAATGCTCCAGCTTTCTCTCCATGTGATGCCTTCTTTGCTGGCTGTTAAGCCACTCTGGATCACTTTCACGACAGAATCACATGGCATTTCCTCACATCTATTATCTTAAGAGGCTAGGTCCCAGGCATCTTTGAAGCCACCATCAGTTATTTCCATGCTTAACTGAAAGAGCCACAAGGAGATACCAGAGTCTTCTTGATTAACAGCAGAAGCCTTCCAGGGCTCTTCAGAGAAGAAAGGATCTGAGCTGTCAAATGCTGCTGAGCTACACTGTATAAACTCCTTTGTAAAAACTGGTTTTGAGGTCAGAGACAGAAGGAGAAAAAACTGAGAAATGTGTACCCTAGAAACTCTTTCAAGAGCCAGGCGGCAACGTTTGTTGAGTTGTGTTTCAATGCACTTGGTTGCCATTATATTATTACCACTTCTTTTTGCACTAGTAAAATGCTGCATACAAAACTGCTTTGCTAGAATTAATTTCCCTCATTTTTCCCATGTTACAGTCCTGCTACAGATTGTATAGAGGAAGTATGTGGTTACCATAACATAAGAGTAGTTAAAGATACTGAGTTAGTAAACTTATAAAGTCTTTGAGTTCTTTGAAAATGCTCTTTGCTAAAATTTTCAGAACTTTCCTAAACATTGTGACCTATACAACAAGAATCGCATTTAAAAGATAGCCAACAGTGATTCAGAAAAAGACCTCAGCAAGATGCAGACTCACTATTCCAAAATTATTTATTCATTAATTAGCTGCTGGAGCACTAAAAGGCTCTTTCAAAAACTGTTGTAGCTCCTGTCCAAACTCAATGTCATTTGAGAAATCATGAAGTTCTGCTTTAATTTCACTGGAAGAATAATTTAGTAAGCCTTAAATTATTTCAGTGAGTCATGAGGGGCAGCCTTCTGCTAAAAATTTTAAACATTTTAAAAGAAAATCTTTTTCTTCTCTTCCTTTTTCACGGATTACATAAATTTCAGGATTGGACTTGAATGTATTAAAGCTAAACAGCTATTATGAAGTTTGTCATTGCAGTTTGCTTATTTAACTTCTATGTCTACAAGAAATATGAATCCAGACTTCATAATATGGAAACAGGAATATTGTGCCTCCTGGCAGCAGTGCATGCAAATGATACAAACCTGCTTCCAATGTACAATGATCATCTGCAGGTAATTTTTGTCTTTCTTTATAAATAAGAGAGATTAAGAGTTTATGAATGATTGCACCTTCAGATCACATGCACCTTCTGTGGTAAGACTCAATAAAAAGTTTAAATTAATTCGCACTTGGGTGAACATACTGTATATGGGTAACTACTAAGGTATTTACTTAAAAATCACTGATTGCCTTCAACACATTTCTACTTTTAATAGTAGACTGACTGTCAGGCCAATCAACACTAATAAATAATCAATACTTGGAGAGTGTGAGAACTCTCTTGGCTTTTGCTAGTGTATGCCACACTAGCCTGGCTTGAAACATCAAATATATACCTAAATAGAGACAACTGATGCTGATACACCATTCAGGTCAGAAGGAGTTTCCAAAGCATTGTTTCCTCTTCTCCAAGCCCTGACATCATTATACTGTAATGCCAAGGGGTCAAACACCTAACAGACTTTCTACCCACACTCTAGTTCTTATATTTTAAACTTTTCAGTGGTCATGACAGAATCCTCAGTTCAAATCAATTAATTTCCTTTATGAGCAGACCCAGCACCTTCAACCTGGAAAGCATCATTATCGGGTTACAAAAGTCCTCCCACCAGTAGCTTGGTTTAATTTCATTAAGCCTGGATCTCATGTTTCTTTCCTCAGACATGCATCCAATTGGATGGACACTTAATAAGGTTAAACATTTTTCAGCTACCGGCTTTGCATTAAGCTGAAGTAGCAAAACACAGTTCTTCAATAAGTATAGTGCTCAGAAAAACAACATGAGGTTTTTGATTGTACTCTACATGCTAACGAATCCATTACTGAAGATAAGGAGTGTTGGCTAAAGCAAGGCAAGATGACCAATTGTAAAGCAGCATTTTATAGTCCCCGAGATACATTAAAGTACACTTCAGAAAATCATAGAGGACTTGTAATTACAGAGAAGTGGGGTTTTTTTCTTCTCTCTGCCTCGTTTATGTAGAAAAATAAATTGTATAAAATTTGTTTGAGAAGTTTACCTTATTTCACCAGTCCAGCTTTTTTCTTTGAATTTTAAAACAAAATGTAGAGACAGGTTAGTTTCCTCTGGTAGAATTTAACAAGTTCTGAGGTATGGGCCCTCTTGGAAGGTGAAGCAGCTAGTGGTCAAAAGAAAGGTACAAGCCCAAACAGCTACAATGTGGTGACCTCACTGTAGTGTTTGGGGCTCAGCTTCAGTGTGTTTGTCTTTTGGCAAACAAGCATTTGACGGTATACTACTGACACAATCCTTTCAAACAAAAGGGTTTTTTGGACCAATTACACAACCTTTGCCTTCAGGAAACTTGGCAACTGAAGACCTGAAACAAACTTTCTTTTGCATCCATTTATTTTATTTCATGGCAAGTATTTTTTAATACAGCAAAATTTATAATGTACCTTTGCCTTGCCCATTTGCATTCTGTTCCCATCCATGCCTGCCACCTGTAGAGACTGCACAATTAATAGTTTAGAATCCCAGAGCAGTCAATATTAATTAGGCACTTAAATTATTGTTCTAAAACAGCTTTTGTGATATGGAGGACATGTTTTTCTGTCATCTGCTCAATATTTATTTTAAGCATTTTAAACCACCTCAGGAATATTCAGTGCACGACAACCTTTTTATGTGTGAATGGATTAAATTTTCAAGTCCAAATTAAAGCTATAAATTGCATTTACATTGTTCATTCTCCACAAAGGGGAATTTGTTTTGCACACGTAGCTTTTAATATATGCAAATGAAGATGAAAATACAACACACATTGCTAATTTGGACAAAGCAGAGCTTTTAGACCATTTCAACCCCTGGTTGATGATCTTTCTTTCAATAGCTGTGTTTCACAATTATGCAGCATGTACATGTGTTCTCAAATAAAAAGGGTCATATAATAATGCTTCAAAAGCTATTATTAGTATTTTAGTTTTTGGCTTAAATAGGAAAAGGCAGCTGGGGATAAGCAATGTAATTGAACAGAATGTTAGGCACTACTGTCTTTCCTTGCCAGTTCGAAACATCTGCAAGAAAAACAAAGCCAAGATCAAATACTGGTTAGTATTAGGCTTTGATTTAAAAAACGCAAAGAGTTTCCTAGAGTTAACCAAAGCACCTAACCATCTTGCCATATTTGAAATTAGTAGAGTTTATGTGGATAAATCCATCTGTCATTTTAAAGTCACAAATCCCTCTATAATTTTGAAACTATGAAATGACTTGTACATTTGGAACGGTTGATGTTAGCAATTTGTTTTGCAAAATAGAAAAGCCCTAATATACCCTACTGCTTAGTTTTAGAAAACCTGTCTTGTATCATACTAACAACCAATAGTGCTCATAAGTACAAAAGTATGGGCACTTGACGAGGTGTTTGATGGCCCGGTCTTAACTGATTTGTGTCCATTTAGATGTACTTGAGAAACCAGACTCCTATTTTTTTCTCTTGTCAGCCAGTTCTACCTTTTTAGGTCAATGGAAACATTGAAATTATCATCTTCCTTCTGCCTCTAACATGTTTTTTCATTGATTAGGAAGAGAAACTGAGCCAAAAAATGCCTACAAGCACCTACCTGGCAGTCACGTAAAACAATTGATGCCTGGATATTATTTGAGTAAATTTGAAAGCAATATTTAAACCAGCCCATATTTTTTTCGGTTTATTTCCTCTGTCTCTTTCAGCACAACATATGTACACAAATTCAATAATTTGAATAGAAAATTATGCCACTCTCTTACTGATTTATGTCCTAGTAACTCACACAGACAAATAAATAAAACTTAAGATTTATGTGGTCAAAAGTTCTTGAACTGTAATTATTAGTAGTATTATTGTTTGTTACCTCAGGACACATTTCTAGAGCCTGAATACTCCAGAATTGCCTTGCTTCAGTGCTGGTCAGCTTTCATTTATTAGTGCCACCTCATTATATGTAATTTCGGCTTTCATTCCAAAAACTCCCTAAATGATCATGTCCCTCTAAAATGAAGACAAATTCATACCAAATATATAAAAGAAAACAAAATTAGACAGACAGTACAGTGAGGATACAGGCTAGTACTTTGGCACAAAATTGTCTATTCTTCAATGCCCTTACGCAACGCCTCAAGAGTCCACGTCACCGGTGGCCTTCTTGCAGTGATGCTTACCCATTTGTCCTCACGGGAAAGAGCTCTCATGTTTAAACTCACATTTCCACCCATGGCTGTGTAGAACCTCCAGTCAGCAACTGTGTTCTCTTCTGGGTTTTGTCTTGCTTGGAAAACAGCCATGGAGATGACACTGATAAAGTGTGCAGACACTGGCAGCTTGGGGTCACCTCAGAATAGATGGTACATTAAACAGAAAGCAGATGTGCTTACTGCCTGTTAGAGGCTGTTCAGCAATGTCTGCCTTATGTCAGAGCCTACCTCCTCCAGGAAATGACATGGTGCTTTCTGAATCTGGAGGAACTATTATCAGCAGAAAGCACATTTCAGTTTAAGATTTTTTAGCTGATTGAGGCCAGCTAATGGTTTATTCACTGCACTCCAATCCCTCACCCTTTGTGGAACTGTTAATAGTTCTAAGTGGGTATCATATGGCCTCTACTGGGCCTGGCCTTGTGGCTACTACAGGACTTGTGTCATGACTTCTGGGAGGGACCAAAGCAGTGTTGCACTGCCATCCCCTTAGTCAGGGAAAATGTGGTGGAGATTTCAGCTCCCTTTTCAGCTATGGAAAATCAGTCAAGGAAATTTGTGGTGGAGATAATCAACAAAACCAAGAGTACTGAGTCTGGTTGGGATAGAGTTAATTTTCTCATAGCAGCTTGTGCAGTGCTGTGTTCTAGACTTGTGCCCAATACAATACTGGTAACACAGCTCTCTTGCTGAACAGTGTTCTCCCAGCATCCAGGGCTTCTCTGTTTCTCCCTCTGGCACTCCAGTAAGGGGGCTGGCGTTGGCAGGATGTTGAGAGGGGACACAACAAGGCAGATGTGCTGAGCTACCAAGAAGATATTCCACATTGTACCACGCCACAGCAGCAAGGAAACAAAGAGGAGGGGGTTTAGAGACGTTGGTCATGTTTTGCTTCAGAACTGGCTGGGCACCAGACTGCCTGTGAGAGGTGGTGAGTGGCTTGCACCACTTGTTCTGTTTCAATGCATTTCTTTCTCCTTCCACTCCTTCATCACTTATTGAACAATTTTTAGCTGGATCCAGAAGGTTTTTTGCCAATACAGTTCCTTTGCTCCTCCCCCATTCCACTGGAGGAGAGGGGAAAACTGAGAAAACAGTTGTGTGATACTTAACTGCCTATCAGGGTTCACTCAGGTGCTGGCAACTAATGTTTGATGGGCTGAAGTTTCTGTAATTACTGAGAGAGTTCACTACTAACAGCATGAGTTATGAGAAATAAAAGTGTTAAACCAATCCTACTCACATAATGTAATTTTATTCAAATACTGCTTTTATTCTGTTAATTACATAGAAATTATCACATTTTTCTCACAAATACTTGCAATGTGAAGTGTATGATAGTTGTTGTTTTCAAAGACTTTAATGATTGTGATTACAATAAGTGTTAAACCAATCCTACTCACATAATGTAATTTTATTCAAATACTGCTTTTATTCTGTTAATTACATAGAAATTATCACATTTTTCTCACAAATACTTGCAATGTGAAGTGTATGATAGTTGTTGTTTTCAAAGACTTTAATGATTGTGATTACAATAAGTGTTAAACCAATCCTACTCACATAATGTAATTTTATTCAAATACTGCTTTTATTCTGTTAATTACATAGAAATTATCACATTTTTCTCACAAATACTTGCAATGTGAAGTGTATGATAGTTGTTGTTTTCAAAGACTTTAATGATTGTGATTACAATAATTTTAAAATAATGACTGCAGAGAACTCAAGGTATTCCCCCCCGCTTCTGAAAACATTTTCTCTGGTAATGGAAAAGACTGAGATCTCACTAATGTTGCATAGAGCTGTGCAGAGGGTCCTAACTTGACAAACTGTAATGTCAAGTGGAATGTCCTCACTGAAGAGTCAAGCCAGAGCTTTGTCTAATCCAGCTGACCAGGCAGGTCACCCTTACACATGTGTGAGGAGCAAGCCCTTGCCAGCGTTGGTGGCCACTGGCATTCGTAAATCAGATGTTCTCATGCTTTAACAAATGCAGATTTTTTGTGATTCCTCCATGCTGACTCATAAAAGAACCTGCTTCTTCTTTGGATGTGATATGAGAGGCACCAGAGGCCTACCAGCAGCTGACTTACACCAGCTGCAACCTCACACCAACATGGAAGACTTACAAAGCTGAGCCCAAAACCTGGTGCAGCGTTTAATACCTAGCCTAGAGAGAAAGCTAGCACACCTAGAGGGTCACAGTGAGGATGGGCAAGGTTTTAGCTGGTGAAAAGGAAGATTTATGTCAACCATGTAGTAAGTGCTCAATTTAGTGCTCTCTTCAGACAGAGAGAAGTGGACTTGGAAAGTACACCTAGGTCAGAAGTTGTGAAGTGCTGTGAGCACATTGTGTTGAAGTCTGGCTCTGAGGAAAGTGCAACATGAGGTTAACACGCAGCACAGGGTATTCCAGCATGTCATACGCCCTCATCAGACAGATTTGTAAGGTTTCTCTACAGCTCCCTGAAAGGAGGGTGCAGCCAGGTGGGGGTCGGTCTCTTCTCCCAGACAACCAGTGACAGGACAAGAGGACACAGTCTTAAGCTGCATCAGGGCAGTTTTAGGTTGGACATTGGGAAGAAGTTCTTCACAGAATGGGTGATTGGGTACTGGAATCGCAGGGAAGCAATGGAGTCACCATCCCAGGAGGTGTTTGAGAAAGACTGGATGTGGCACTCAGTGCCATGGTCTAGGTGGCAAGGTGGTGTTAGGTCATAGGTTGAACTCAATGACCTCAGGTATCTTTTCCAACCTAGTTAATTCTGTGATTCTGTCTTCCTCCTTCACTTCTATGTTGAAGGACTGTTTGACTGAGACTGGAGCTGTTCAAGCCTTTATTTAATGAGCTGTTACTAATAAGCACATCTTTTACTTTTTTAGAGCTTTAAAATAGCCCATTGGATAAAAGCTGGTTACCAACAAAATCATGCTTTTGTTCAACTGGTACTGTCTCTCAAACTGCGCAGAAAACACAGGCTGTGCTCTGAATGCCATTTGGTTCTCTGATCCCCCATGTCCTGCTGATGCACTCGCTCTCTTTCTCTGTGCTGTAATATCAGATGGCTCCCACTCTCAGCAAACTGCTGGCAGTCAGCCATTTGGAATAGACAGCCACAACATGCAAACAGAGTCTTGTTCAGCTTAGTAAATGGATTTTACTGGACGAAGAGTGATCAAAAGCTGGAATTTTCCTGGGAAGTGGAGTATTTTAAAGTGGTAATTTCCTACCCCCTTCCTTTTTTTTTTTTTTTCTTTTTCTTTTATTTTTGTAAGGTGTTATTTGTTTAGTAGTCTCTTTACTTCTCAGTCCCTCCTCTGTTTGCAAGTTCACTAAAGAGAGCTTCACCTGCACCATGATTGTTACAAAATAGTTATATTTCAGAGAGAGTGATCCCCCTGACAGATAAACAAATACACAAAGGATAAGCTTTCAGACTTACTGTTCTCATAATAGAGAATGAACAATGTCAGTATTAGTACTGGGTGCAGCTTAGAGTAGTATTTGAAAGGGAAGAAAATCAGTGAGTGTATAAACACTGAACCCTCAGGAAAAATTTGGAGATTTGCTCTTTGTTCTGTGTAAGTTACATCCTGCAGCAAAGCTGTAGGAGCACAAGTACCACAAGAAAGTAAATTCATCAGTAAAAAATCAGTTCAGCATAGGGGCTGCAGAAATTATTGCTCTAGAAACCTCAGCTACAGACGTTAAAGGATGGTTTGCATTAGGGCAAAGCAAATACATTTGAGTGCAAAAGTGTGAATTTCCTCAACCTAATCACTAAGTTCAGTTTAGCACACTTCCACAAGGTCATTTCTTTCATTTGCCGCATCTAGGGCTGACATAGCTCATGAACTTCTTTCTATTCCGGGTATGGTAAATCATCCAAAGTAAAGAAATATGACCATGAAATAAATTATTTAAGCCGGATCTTCCAAGTCACTCAGACTTCAAAAAAAGGACTTCTGTTTTTTGGGGTCTCTCGACCCAGTTACTCCTATTTTCAGTAGCTGTTTTCAAATCAAGAATTTAAACTAAAATAAATTAAAATTTTTTTTCCTCCCTCTACCTTTCATTTTTGTTTTTGTTTTTTGGGGGCTTTTCAGCCATATAATTTTTTTTTGTCAGTGGATCAGCTTTCATTTGAAAGCTTCCAATGAAACTTTTGGAGCTCGCATAACTGATTAGAAATGCCAAGTAACTTGAAGCTGCATCTGAAAAAAATAAGAGAAAGGAGCTGAGCATCAGAAAATAACCTATGTATTGCATTGGTATACTATAGACAAAATGAGATAGATTTAATTAAAGGATTTTTGCTGAAATAATATTGTTCAAACAAATAACAAGCTTTTTTTCCTCCTACAACTGCTTTTCCTTACTCTGCTACTGTTGTATGATAACTCTGATCCAAAAACCTCATCTCTCCATCTGACCCCGGTAAATCCCTTCTCCCACTAAATCCCACATATGAACCTCTTCAGTCTTCTTAGGTGTTGTGCATGAACTGTGGACAACCACATCTATGTTTTCTGTTCCAGTCCTAGTACTGCAGCCAAAGTACAATGAGTTGGTTGTGCTGCTCTCTGTTTGAAATTATGTTCATGTAGCCCTGCATGTGGGACAAAATAACACACCACTGTATTACTAAAATTTTCAGGGCATTCTCAGGCCTCTGGTCATGGGGATTTTTTAAGAGTTTTAAGTTCCTGAAATGCAGATTGTTATAGAAATGCCAACAAGTACTGAGCCATCTCAAAATGTGATTAGTGAAATGTAAAACCCCAGGACACATTATTGTGGTGGAGGGACAAATCTTCCATTTAACAGCTTTTACAGATAAAAATTCTCTCCAGTGTAGAACATGCTGTACATTAACATTTAAGAGACCAGCACTGGAAAATAGACAACAGGCAATGAAAATGGAATGCACACTTAGAAAATAAAGCAACAATAATAAAGCAAGGTCCATTTAAATTCAAGATAAAAGGAAATAACTTGAAGCAAACAAAAAGATAAAGCCTTTAAGCAGGTCTGTGATGATATATACTTGAAAAATGACTACTCTGATGCGCAGAAAAATAAAATTAATGGACTTCTTAACAGCCTCCAAGTGCCCCACATGCCTACATACACAAAGGGCTGATGTAGAAAAAGCATTAGTTGAGGAGACCATTAATTCACTGAATTATGGGCTAACAGCTGGATTGGATGTTTTCCCATGTAAATTCTATAAAAGCTTTAAAAAAACCTCTGAGTTCCATTTCCTGTGCAACATTCACCATGGTCTTGAACATGGTAACAACCCAAGACATTTGACATGATCCTGTTGGGACTGCACATATCCAACATCCTTTCATCTATCTGGAAAGGAATTTCCAGAGGACTTAAATCTGTATTTCCCCATTACTGAAAAGCACAAGTAGATAAACTTTTTTTTTTGCCAGAGATTATTTGTTTAATAATAAACATATTTATGGCTTTCCTGTATTAATCAGAGCGAGTAACAAGAATCATTACTCATGAAGTCTATAAGGGATTTGGTTGCAAAACCTTAGCTTCTGAACAGTGATAAAAGGTTTCTACATCCATATTAGCAAATTGCACTAGATTTGTCAAACGAAATACTGTTCCTTAAGTATACAGAGTCTGAAATTATTCAAGGCACCCTTTTCATCCCATAAAATGCTAATTTTGGCTCAAACCAAAAATTGTTTGTGAGGAAACAATCACTTCAATAAATTAATGAGCTTGAAAAATGTTTGGAGAAGTTTCAGAACTATCAAAATAGTCTGTTCAAGATGCAAAACTGAACATTTTTCACTAGTGTGCAAAATACTAGTTATAGTGGCAGTTTTAATAGATTGTTGGAAGTATGCCAAAGAAACGCTTTAATGGACCTTAAATTCTCTCCAAGTTGAAGGGCAGGGCATCCAGACTGAACCATTTCACTGTATTTCCCAGTTAACAGCTTTGAAAGATATCCCTGTTACTCTGAGACAAGCAGCTCCTTCTGGCCTTCTTACTTACCAGCAAGAGACTGAAGGTTTCATCCACTTTGTGTAGGCCAGAACTGCCCCAAAATTTTTTAAATCTGGATCATCTACTATCCTTTTGTCATTGTTTTCCTCACAGGGAAATATGCCATAGAAAGAGATTTAATGCATAGAGAAAAAATCACTATGTGTAATTGCAGCTTTCATTTGTTTTCCTGGGTTTTGAATTATTTAGTGTCCTAATGGTTTCTTCTCCAATTTTTGTTTCCACTTCATCATCCTGGTCCTATAAATTTCATGCTCCTTCTCAATTCTGAAACCTGTCTTTCACTCCATCCACTTTGTTTCTTCAGTCACCCCTTTCTTTCTAATTTCTGCCCAAAGGACAACAGATTGTTCTATTTCTTTGGCAAGCAGAACTAAAAATGAAAACAAAAGCAAATTATAGTAACACAAATGAATTTGCCTGTGGAAATTGTATCTTCAGCTCACATTCTCATATTAGAGGGAAGAGGAAAGAGGTGGTTTTAGGCCCAGCTGAGAATTAAGCACCACACAGACACTCGCTCAACCTCCACTCTCTCCCACTCACCCTTCCCCTGTAAATTGGAGAGGAGAATCAAGGTAAGATTTGTAGGCTGATATAAGAACAGTTTAATAATTGAAAAGAAATTTAATAAATTGAAAATAAAATATAGTAATAATGGCAAAAAAGAATAGTGGTATTAACAAGGGGAAACAAGCGATGCACAATGCAATTGCTCACTGCCCACTGAAGGATGCCAGACCCTGTTCCCACAACCAGATCAGCTGCCCTTCCAGGTAACTCCCCCCAGTTTACATACTAAGCATGATGTTCTGTGGTGTGGAATATCCCTCTGGCCAGTTTAAGTCACCTGTCCCAGGTGTGCTCCCTCCCAGTTTCTTTTGTGTGTGTCCTTACTGGCAGAGCATGACACAAGAACAAGAAGTCCTTGACTCGGGATAGGCATGACTTAGCAGAAAACCAAAACACAGTGTGTTACCTACACCATTCTCATTCTGAATCCAAACCACAGCACTGTAACAGCTGCTGAGAAGAAATTAACTCAATCCCAGCTGAAATCAAGATAGAAAAGTATTTCTTTTTAAAGGATGAAAAAAACCCACCAATCCATGAATTGCACTGACAGTGAGGGTAGTAACAAGCATTCGGCCCCTCAGGGTTCCAGTGTGGCAAGCCTCTTAAGAGTCACTTACGATTGCCAAGTTATCAACTCGTCAATATAATTTTACATGATTGCAGCTCCCAGTAATGATTTTTCTCTTTCAATAAAATACAGTTAACCCTCTGAAAAATTCCATTTAAAAATCCTTAGATAGAGGTCTCTTTACTTGAGCTTCAAAAGCTTCATTGTTCAGATATTGGTGTCATTCTTTGAGTTTCTTCAGGGAAAAAGAGGCAAAACCTGAAGGTTTCATTCATTAATTCAGATGTAAATCAAATAAGAGAATATGGTAGTTGCTTAGTCCTGTGTAAATATCCTGTGGATATTTTAAATCTCACTTCAGAGTGACCTTGGAAAGACTGTGTCAAATGTCTAAGCCTACCCTGTATCTGTTACATGCAATCTCCTTCCCATCAGTTTTCCCTGACAGTGGCATCTCAAGAACCCACATACATTATGTTTTTTCCATTCACGTACTTGCAGTTATAAAATGACAGGTAGCTTACTCATTGTTTTACATATACAGATCTATTACTTCATTGTTTCACAATAACACATCACTCCTCAGGTACTGCCAAACTCAAAAGTTCTCTGAAATTATTGTGACTTCCTCTGACTCTGCTTGCATTTGAAACAGGCCCCAGAATTGCTGTGACTCTGTCACAGAACAGTGGACGGGAAAACTTCCAAATGCCCAGCATGACCTTGTCCCCTTTTATCATCAGCTATTAGTTACATGGACATTTAATTGCATATATTTACAGCTGTTCCTTATTCAAAGATAGATTAGAAAAACAGGAGAAGGATGAAATTCAGCAGCGAGTGAGGGAAGCCAAGAACCAAGGAATGACTGTGACTGGATGACCCTAATGTGCTTAATTGTCAGAAATGCTGAACTGTTCAACAGGTTTATGAGAAGGGACTAGAAAATAGAATGCAATGTAGCTGATGGGCTCAGAAGAGCATTTTTAAAAGTGGAGAACCACAGAAACAGCACACAGCTGAGTCAGTAGGATGTGAGTGGAACACAGTCAGCTTAAAACCGGGGAACAGACGCAAGGAAACAACAGTTAAAAAAAGAGGAAATTTTAGAAGGTGGCAGAAGTTTCTAAGGTAGATGAATTTCCCATTATTCTCAGAGAATGAAGAGGCTGGAGATGAGTTTTCAATCAGCCAAAGATGATGAGGTGACAAAAGAGCAAACATGCCTCTGTGAAAGTCTACACAAAAGGCTGGAGTGTTGGAATGTTTCATTTTCGCACTGAAGCTTAGAGTTTTCCAGAGATGGGTGTTTTAAGTAATAGGTCTCTTTGGGCTCAAGAATGATTACTGCAGAAAACTCACTTGATGAAAATTGAGTGCACTTACCATTCTATCATCTTCTCTCAAATGTTGTGCTTGTCACTCCCCTGATGTTCTGCAAACCAGAGCTTGGAAAACTTATGATTAAATAACAGGAAGCTCAAAGTGAGATCAGTCATTCCCACAAAGTGGTTCGCCCATGGATACAAACCAGTTTCAAGCCTTTCTTTCTGGAGTGTTTCTCATCACAGTAAGTATACTCTAACTGTGTGAAGAGATGTTGTGGTAGACAAAACAAACAAATAAACACGTACCCAATCCAAGAGGTATAGAAGTTGAGGAAGGAAAAACAAACTCTAACGCTGAAAAACATTCCCAGTCACTCCTCTGTTTTTAATTATTTAAAATTATTTTTTGGAAACCAGGTGACACAAGAGCTGGGGAGAACATCACACAACAAAATTAAACATATACATCTATGAGAGATTAACAATGTGAGATGAAGGAGTCAAATTTTCAACACTGATAAGAGTTATTACACATGTTTCTGGACACGCATATTGTTAAAATGTTGTTTGAAAGCTAATTTTAAATTTAAAACTTTGCCACCTTCTGTGTCAGGAAAAAATATAGCTTTAAACAAATTGGTTGATTACCCGCAATGAACCTATCATATGTCAGCTGTATAACATACGGTAATTTCTGCATGTTAGGAAGCCTAAATAGAGAACACTAACAAAAATGAGAGTGATGATCTCAGCCATCATATGGAAAACCAAAGTGTGTTCTGAAAATTCTGTCTCACAAAATAATATTTGCATGGTAAATGTACAGAGGTTTTAATTTCCCACTGTTTTGAATTTTATATTTCAGGTCCATTTTCCAGGCTTTCTTAACTGCTGTCATCTTTTACTTTTGGGCTGGTGAGAAATTTTAGATACTTCTGCCTACTCCTGGAGGACACAGTACTGAAAATCCTATTGGGGTATGACAGTCCTCAGCTCACGAATAGTGTTTAGGTCCTTGTTTTGCAAAGACAGCTGTGAATTTTGGTGCTCCACATGGTCAAATCCCTCATTCCCATCCCACCCCACACTGTGTGTCCTGCGGCTCCTTCACCTACACCCCTTCCTCCTTATGGCATCCCTTCCTCCTCCTTCTTGTCCCCCAGAGGGAAAGCAGTCAACTGGGAGGCAGCAACACACTCTGGCCTCTGAAAAGAGAGACAAAGAGACACAGGGAAGCACAGGGGAGAGAACAGAAAAGAGACAGAAAATTGTCAGAAGGAGAATGGAGAGAGGAACAGGAGAGTCCCCATTCCACGGATCATGGGGAGTGGAGCGAACCCAGTGACCCTGGGCAAGCTCCTTCACAAAAGGGTCAGAGCAGACATGGAGGACAGAAGAGAGGTTTGAAAATCTTAAAAAGATGCCACAGACTTAAAGAAATACCTGCCAAAACCATAAGCACTCAGGTAGGAAAAGGCATCCATCGTGCCTGGAGATGTACATTCTTCTGTGCCTCTCCATCTTCTTACTCCTCAGGGGAAGATTGTGGCTCTGAAGTTTTCACAACATACGCTACAACATACATTAGTATGTCACCAGTGCCATATGGATCATTACCATCTCACAGTGTAAACAGCACAGAGAGGGTTTTTCAGATCTTTGTAGTACACGATGACTAGAAACAGCTTGAAAGCATACATATGATGTGTTAGTTGTTAGGATCCTTCAGTCTGGAGATTTCAAACTTTTTTTCAGCTGTAGCATTCATCTCTTGAGAGCATATCATTACAACAAATTCCATGGCATAAATCTTTACATTCCCTCCAGAAATACTGTGAGTTGCTGCTTTGTCGTTGACTACAGCTGAAATTCAGAGGAATAGGAAGTACTCTCTGCCTAGAGTAGTAGGCACACTTTAGGATACTTTATTACTGATGGATGAGGGGTACAAAACAGTCACATGGATCTCTCAACCCAGGGAATGTTTCTCATTCAATCCTGCATGCCCCATGCCATCACTGCTGGTTGTTTGTTGTTCTCTAAAATTATTTTCTTTCCTGACATATGTTTGTGGAAGAATCATAGGATTTCAGTGCAGTGGCAGACGAAAGCACTCGCAAGACCTTAAAGTGGCAGACCTTAAAGCCATTTTTAAGTAGAAAAATGCCGGTGAGGAAGGTACATTTGAAATAAACCTTGGCTGATGGCAGAGACCACTACAGCTCACAAGGCTATATCCTATGGAGAGTCTTCTTCTGACGAGCTTACCCAGGAAACACAGTTGGTACCCACTCAGTTTGGAAGGCGTTCAGGTCCCATTTCAGCATCAGACATACAAGACTCTGGATTCTGGCCTCTCTGGCCATTCTGGCCACGTGTGCCAGGATGCAAAGTGTTTGATGATGAGCGTGTAGAAGTTGCCTGTAAGTGAGACATGCTTGAAAATCTGTCTTCAAACCCAGCTCTTCTAACATGTTCACAGCAGCACGGCAGGTCTGAGCTTGGTCACTTCTACTGTGGTTGCACCCAGACTTCGTGAGAGTGGAACCACAGAGCAGCCCTGGTGCCAACGGATGAGATGCCTAGGCAGAAGTGTTGGACTGGATGATCTCCAGACCGCTTCCAATTCTAACAGTTCTGTGATTCTCTGATCTCTGTAGAAATGTGCACAGGAATAAAAGCAATGCCTGCCTCTGCAGATGTCCTTTTCCCTCTTTAGACTTTCCCAGGCAGGTTTTAGCTATTCAAGAACACATTGCAACTCAAGTAGCTGAAATGAAAAATAATGTACTTTATCCTTAAGGACTCGTAGCTTTTATATGAGAAAAAAATGGCATAGATTATGATCACACTAACTAGAAGGGCCAGACTGGTTCATGTAGCCCCTTTTTCGTTAATTAATATTATCAAACTGGTTTGCTCTGTATTTCTAATGAGACAGAGGGCTAACATAACGTGTAATATTTCCATTAGTACTGTTAATGTTATTTGTAACTCTTTATTAATAGACGGCACTTGATATTTGTTTGTTGTTTTCTTTTTCGTGTCCAGTCTGCTGGGGTTTTCAGACCAATTTCATAACATGAATATTTTCCATTGCACATTGACAGTATGTGGAGGAATTTCCACATACAAAATATGTGGACTTCAGTGGTGGGTCCGTTTTAGAGTTTGCTGTGTCTGACATGGGGACAGCCCTTGTCTCTTCTCTCAGAGGTCAAATGTGCAGCTCCCCACTACCAAAACACTGCCACATAAAACCAATGCACCATTTCATGATAACAAACTCTGTCCTGTGTGCTTGTGTGCCAAAGTGCTCCGGAAAAAGCAGCTCCGTAACTTCTGACATTGATTTCAGAAGAACTCTAATTGTATCACCTATATTGGTTTACAGTGGAGATACAGCACAGAGCTGTCTACACCTCATGGGCCAGTCCTAGACCCAATGTAGAGCAGAGCTGAACAAGATAGTGCAAAACCAATGTATTCTTTCACTTTTGGTCGTTATCAAGCTGACTATTTATAAACTAAGCAAACAAAAACTCCAAATGAAACTGCCTCCTATCCTCTCCCTTTACAAACCCTTGTGCAAAGTTTGTCTTTGTTGACAGTTTTTTTGGCTCCACAGATGCTGCCAGCAGCACCATGAGAGACATATATGTTCAGTCCTGGTCTATGTAGACTTCTGGTGAGGAGACCAGGGCTAAGACTGGTTAAAATAAAATACTCACCCAGAATAATCTCACTGATTCTAGAACAATACATGAGTCTCTTCAGAAGACATACATTTATAAAACGCAAGTATCAACCCACTCAGTGGCATGAACAAAGCTCCACGGGCCCATTTCTGATAATAAAAGAGACCTTTGTCTCTTATGCATTGCTAGCAATGGAACCAACCGACACAGACCTAGCAATGGGCCACTAAATGTTGGCAAAAGCAGGAGATTATCTGATTGCAACATGTCGTTTTACCAGCAGTTGAGGACTATACTGCACAAATAATATGCAAGTGTAACACATTCATACTCTTGCTTAGGAAATGAGGCCTGGTTATAGTTGTGTTTTGCTCTGTATTTTATCATTAGTGGCAGCTTAATTTGTACTGCCTTTATGGTAGCACTACTGATTACCATTGCATGCACCGGTGTCTGTTGTTGCCTTGATCACTGGCAAGAGAAGAACATGTTCTTCTGTTTACTCCATAAAAATTGGATCAAAAGCTCTCTGTTGCTTGGTCTATTTGTTTCCATAGTGTAGACTAAAAAGGAGGTTAGTGCCTCTTCATTGTCTCTGACAACGTAATACACTCAGAATTATACCTATTGTGTTTTAGAACAGGTTTTGCCAGAAACAATGCCATCAGACAGAACAGGTACCATCAACACAGTCTTATTTTGTCACAATCAGGAAAAAGACATCTAGAAGCAGGCTTTTTTTTTTTTTCCTTTTTTCTGTGGCACTGTTGTAGTTTAAGCCCAGATGAAAATTAGGCACCACAGAACCACTTGTTTGCTCAACCCCCAAACTCTCCCCCTGCCATCCTGGTGGAATGGGGAGAAGAATCAAAGTAAAGCTGTAGGTTGAGATAAGAACAGCTTAATAATCAAAAATAAAGTAAAATGCAACAATAATGGTAAGTAATGATGATAATAAAAAAGGGGAAAAATTGCTCACTGCCCACTGAAGGATGCCAGACCCTGTTCCCACAACCAGATCAGCTGCCCTTCCAGGTAACTCCCCCCAGTTTACATACTAAGCATGATGTTCTGTGGTGTGGAATATCCCTCTGGCCAGTTTAAGTCACCTGTCCCAGGTGTGCTCCCTCCCAGTTTCTTTTGTGTGTGTCCTTACTGGCAGAGCATGACACAAGAACAAGAAGTCCTTGACTCGGGATAGGCATGACTTAGCAGAAAATCAGAACACATAGGCACAACTTAGCAGAAAACCAAAACACAGTGTGTTATCTACACCATTCTCATTCTGAATCCAAACCACAGCACTGTAACAGCTGCTGAGAAGAAATTAACTCTACCTTAGCTGAAACCAGGTCAGGCATGTAAGTATAAGAGGGTCTTCCAAGAATTCTGAATGAGACCACTTTTACAAAGACAACAGCAACATTTCCCAATGTCACCATAATGGTTCCTCAGTCATTTGTATCACCACCTTAGGATTCAACCTTCTCTCTCTGAAATGTCTGTATTTGCAAAGATAATGTGCAAGTGGAAGATTTCTTGTATTTTGAGAACGGGTTTCTTCTATGTCCCCTACCAAAATAAACCCGGAGAATTACCATTCTCCTCTGCTTTGGACAACATTATCAAGTCTGGTTCAACCGAAGTTTTCTTTGGTAGATTGATGCTTGTCAAATAATGTGGGATTTTTTTCTTGACTACTAGTGCAGCTAAGTCAAATAGTTCTCAGGTATTAGGCTAGCTCCCTCTTTGATGGCTAATGAGTAAATTACCTGACTGGATTCGTGCAGAACTATAACAAGTGCATCCGAGAAAGCATAAAGCATGAAAAGAATGCAGTTCACTAACTGTGGCCACCTCATGCAGTTTTAGCTGGAGTCAAAGACATGGAAAAATATTTTTTTGCCACATAACTAAGCACATGCAAGTGAGCCTAGTGTAGAAGCCATTTTTGCCTGATGTCTGTGTTGTAAGATTTTGGGAGATGTTTGCACAGACCAAAGACCTTGTCTCAGAGAAGAAATAAATCTAGATGCAACTGAAAGCACTTACTGCTATTTTAGGGATTATTTAAAGAATAAGGAGGGGGTGAAGGTAACTTCTAATGCAGGAACAAATTTGGTACATTTTTAACCTCCTATTGAATCCTCAAAGATCTGCAAAGGCCAAGGTCTTTATAGATCAGAATAGCAATGATTAGATAAAGAATTATATTTTGATAGTTATTGCAGTATACTCAGACATGGAAAAGAAAGTTCTTCCCCTTAGCATGAATATTTTGAAACAACTTTAGGGAGGAAGCTTTATGGAAAGTAAAGCTGCTTCTATTTAAAGTCTAGCATTTCCGTGTTAAAAAAAATAGAGAAAATACTACGGTGGATAAGACCAACATTTTAATTGTTTTCCTTTTGACCATTATTTGGCAAAGTCCTCTTTGGAAACTTTGTCAAGTTGAGGTGTCCAGGACAGAAATATATTTTCTGAAACTTGCCGAAAGCATCTTTGGAGAATGTGTTTCCTTTTCTGTCCGAGTGAAAATGATTTTATGAACAATTTTCCAGAAGAGGGAGCCTTTTCAAAGCTGGGTATTGCTAGTAAGAGCAAAACCACCACCCATCCTGTGCTGCTCACAAGGGCTTCAGTTCATTCTGTTGACAAACATACATAGTAGGCTTTATAGAATGACATAAGGAAATATGAAGAAAAGCTAATGCAAGAAAGCCAAATCTATCCAAACTCTCAACAGTACAGTGTTGTTGAAGGGCTTTGAGCCCTTCAAGTATTTTGAGAGGGTTTTGTGGATGGTTCCTGAAGGACAGGTGCTCACATCTTGCCTTTCCTGAAGTTCCCATTAACACAGTCGTAGATCTGACAGATGAAGAACAGCCCAAAGTCAGTAGCTGCTGTCTTGTGTTTTTAGATGAAACATTTCTGAATTGAAGTGAAAGTAATGGTGAGACCTTCTTATTTAGGTGTTGAGAATACTATACCTATCCAATCTCCTTTAAGGAGCCTTTAAAATTCTGTTGAAGATCTTGCAACTCAGCGTGAGCAGGTTACTGCTCTGCAAAGTGGATTACTTTGCTGTATTTAGAAGTAAGCGTTTAAGCTCTTGAATAGTGATTCTAGTATCTCTGGAAGGCAAGGAAGGCTTATTGCTCTGCCCTCTTCCTTGTAAATAAAGAGTTTGCCAGACACTGCAACAGTCAATACTCCAGAAACAAACCATTTACTTGAGTAAATGAGTACATCTCCTAAGGATGTCTTGTCATTGTTTTCTCCACAATAAGTTTCCCTCTCCTTTTCAAGGGTACTGTTTTCTAGGACTGCTACTCAAGTTTATGTCCTTATTAGTATGTTTTTCTTAACTCTCTCTCCCACAGTGAGATGATTCCTCCTGCTCCCCCTTACCTCCACAAGGCAACTAAGGAAAACGATATTGTTGCCTGGAATAAAACACATATCTTTCCCACACTGCATTAAAATGATAATATAAAAGCAAATCCTTAACTGAAAGGCTTTCAAGGTGCACAATATGGTGATATGCACACATGATGGAGTGTTTCTACAATTTTTATGACAGTTTAGTTGATTAGTATACCTATCAAATATTGCCCAATTAGAAAAGCAGTTGGTTAAGTAATTTTTTCCCTTGTTCTGCCCCCTTGGAGTTATTCCAGGGGCTTTCTTGTTATGTCTTTTAAATGCTAGTAGAAAACAAAGTATCCTTGCTAGCCTAAAAGGCGAGACTAAACAGAATTCCAAGAAGCTAGCATAATATCTGGGAAAGTGCAGTTACTATGCTAAAGTGACAAAGAGTTAGAAACTATACAGCTATATATTAAAATCTATAAAACTACAGATATACACAAAACCCAAAAATCTTTAGGCATCAATCTTTAGCTTGTGAAAAACCTTATTGTATCCAGCAATCCTGAAGGCAGAGGACAAGCTGAGACCTGGACTGGTGGTGGGGATTACAGTAAAATAGACTTTGGTACTATTATTGCTGTTGCTATTCTAGGCCATGCATAATTTTTAGAAACCTTTAGCCCCATATTACCTACAGCTAAATAGAATGAGGATTTTGAAGCAGGATACACAACTGCCCTCTTCACACCTCCACCTATTGCAAGATTTTTCAGCATCTAAATTTCATGTATTCCATAATTCATTCTACTACTTTCTCTAAGGTTGCTACAGACAGGCACTGATGCCTCAGGTTTTAACTTTTATATTTCTCAAGTTCTGGATCACTTAGTGTGTAACTCTGAAGTTTCTTGTAGCTTGTTAATTGCTCTCCTAGCCTAGGTAGACACAACAAATCCTCTCTGAGCTTGCTGTTCAAGGACACTCAGATTGTCCTAGGCCCAAAGGTGTAAACTAGGACTGCAAGAGAGGTGGAGAAGTTGAAGAAATGACATCATTAGCTAAAGTTTTAATTGGTGAATTTATGCTGATATGCAAATGGACCAAATCTATAGAAGTGTGAAAAACTGGTGGCTCCTTGTCCATCCTGGGGTCCATTCTTGAAATAGCCTCAGGCTCCCCAGGGTGTACCTTTGAAGGCCCTTCAAATAAATACCTACCTTTATTCCCTTACTTTTTGTCTAGTCTCTGTTTTTTAGGTAGCCACTCAAGGCATCAGCACTAACACCCTTACCACAACTTACAAAGGTGATAAGAAATATAGGGGAAGTAGCAAACATTATTTTAGGAAAAGATGACCTTCAGGAAAGGCTTTGTAGCACTCTGGGAAGTGGAGCTATGAAGTGTCCAGAGTGGCCCCTTAAAAGCAGCCACCTTAGCCAAAGCATATAATATTTTTTATTTGAAAAAAATTACCTGAAAACAGGGTAAAAAAAGTATTTAACATGAAATTTTGATCAACAAAAACCCCTAGTGGGTCGCTTAATAAGTAAAAAGGCTAGATACCTGTATCCCTACCCATTTTCTGTGGAAGAGCTTTTACTGAGTCTCTCCTGCCATCTAGTGAGCCAACAAAGGAAAAATTCCAGCACCCTTTGATGGTGTGTGAAATTAAAATAAAGGGATCAAAACTAGCAGATACAGAAAACAAGATGGGAACAGTGCTTCTGTAAAGTCATGGAATAATCAGAGGAAAAAGGATGAAAAGAGGGAACCAAGATGCTTGGGAATTCAACAGCTACCTGGGAAATGAAGCCTGACCTGAAATCTCAGTCTGGGCTCTGCTGTGGTTTCATTATGGCAGTTAAGCAGCACAAGGGGCGAAGTGATAGTTCTGGGGAGACCTCTTATCTTTCCTACATCTGGTTTCAGGTGAAGCCAGGTCCCATAATCACTTATGAATGGAAAATATGTATAGTACAGAGGGTACCTTAGCCAACTTCAGCTAAGCTGTCTGCAAGAATAGCACACAGCTGCAAGGATCAGTTCCTTTTCTGAAATGACTGAGCATGATTATTCAAAAAATCTGTGGAGGATGGATGTCTTCCATGTGGTATTCCTGAACCGAAAATAGAGAAATCTTTTTTTAGTGGTACCTTGGGGAAGTACCCGTAACAAAGAAATTATTCCAAATAAAGAGACAAGATACTTCAGAGACTTTCCCTATGTAATAATTATTGTAATATGGCCAAATAGCCAGCTAGAATCAAATGAGAGTTTTGTAAGACAATTTCAGTCAGCAGTTAATGATACTTGGATTATTTAGGGCTGTAAACCGCTATGGAAGATAGGTGGGATTGTGTGATGTAACAGTAGTTGTTTGGTATGGACACCAAATTTGTGTCCCTGCTGTTGCTTGTGCTAAGATGCTGCAGCAGTGTAAGACTTTTTCTTCAGAGAGAGGAAATAACACTGGTATGAACCTATCCACAGTCTTGTTTCAGCTGTTAGTTCAGGCAAAGTACCAGGCTGGTGAAGTCATATCTGTTTCAATTCATGTATAAGAGACAGAAACTAGGCATGTAATGTATAGTTTCTCCTTACTTCTCAGCACAGAGTCAGACAGATGGATTTCCCAGGTGTATGGTCCCACATCTGCAAAAGTCCTGCTTTCTCATTTCTGCTAACAACTTTTGCTGTAATACAACTTTTAACAACACACCCAGGTTACTGCTTCATTTTACAGATCAGGAACAGAGATGAGAAACTTTCCAAAGTGAACATGGGGTACAAAACTCACAACTTCAGGACACAAATCCAGGTTTATTATACTAGGTATGGGACCATTCTCCCTAACATGGAGACTCCAAATGTTGTAATGCAGTTGGTGCTGAGGTAGGAACATTTCCCTAACAGGTGGAAAACAAGCAAACAAGAAAACCCAGATTTGATATTTCTTAAGTATGTTTAATTCTGGTAACAAGTAAGATTTTGTATGTAAAAATTCAAAATTTTCTCATTTCATCTAGACAAATGTGATCCTGGGCTGCCATCTATATTTGCCATCAGGGAACAAGCAGAACGTCATGTAGGTTGCTCCCATTTCCCTTGTATTTCTAGCCACCTGACATCAAAAGCATCAATCAATATAGCAAAAATAAAATATTCACTGTGGCAACCATGGCAACATATGCATTCTGATCAATGCCTTATGAGGTAATGCACTGGTTGCTATAGTGAATCCCTGTGCTGCAGAATACCATAGCAACAAGAAAATGCTTTGATTTTTTCCCTCCTCTATAAAATCATCAGGAGCTAAAGAGTGAACTGGTTTTCACCAGTCAGTTTTCCAGTTTTGTATTCTCATGTTTCAGATTCATAGCTTCACAAAGCAAAAGAGAAATATGTGTACAGTTGTGCACATACAATACATAATATTATATTAAATTAAGTATTTTAGATAGACTTTAGAACCAGCTTGAAATGAAAATCAAACCCAAGGAGAAAACCCCTGTCTGATTTACACTGTCATAAGTGTATGATAAGTCCAGCTTCAGTGAAGATACACCAAGTTTAGACTGATGTAAATGAGAATTTGATTCAGCCTCTCAAATATGAAAGTTGTGTGACCTGACGCTTGTTTTTATGTTGGTATCAGAAAACAGCCTATTTATTCTGTGGGTCTGCTCACAGAATTGGGATGGTCCCACATGGATGAACTCTGGCCACAAATGCCGAACTTAGGGCTTGACACCAGCTGCTCCCAGGACACATCGAGCTGTGCTGGTGACTGCCAAGCAGGGCTGTGCTTCCCATGCCATGTACCTCACAAGGACAGAGAGCTTCCTTTGCCCTGCACCAATGCTCTCAACACAGATTGTCTTTTACATCAGCTGGTGGGGCTGATGCTCAGAAACATCTTTACACCTATAGGACACTACTAAGCAACACAATGCAAGCTGTTTCTAGTTGAAATTTGGAAGTCTGTCAGTGATCTACAGACTCACAGTTTTTGGGAAAGATGAATTTATGGCACTGCATAGTGAGAAGTAGATTAACCCTTGTATAGCTAAACCAGTTTCAGTCTGTAGAAGAACCGGGATTAATATTCTTTATCCTTGGCTTTTTCCTCTCTCTATTCATGTCTTTTGTGAGAAACAGGTTGATACCTGGTTTGGAGAACGTCAATTTGGTTTCATAAACTGCTGTATAGGACATGCCTCTTTGACAGTGTCCTTATTTTGGCTGGGATAGGGTTATTTGTCTTCCTAGTAGGTGGTACAGTGCTATGTTTTGGATTTGGGACGAAAATGATGTTGATAACACACTGATGTTAATTGTTGTTAAGCAGTGCTTACCACAAGACAAGGACTTTTTAGGTTCTCATACCACCCCAGCAGTGAATAGGCTGGGGGACAGCACAAGAATTCGGGAGAAAACAGTCCTGGTTCCAGACAGAAGGGAGTTAATTTTTTGCTGTAGCCAGGAGAGGGTGTGGCCAGGATGTGGAGGTTACTCTATACCAACTTACTATTCTATACCACCTCATTATTCTATACTACCTCATTATTCTATACTACCTCACATCAGTGCTGGGGAACAGAGGAAGGGAGTCTCTGCTGAGGTGAAGGGGTTCCTTCTGGTTGAGTAAGAGAGAAGTGGTGGGGTAATGCTAATTTCCAGAGGGAAAAATTGGGTGATGCTGGTTCTGAGACGGAGGGAGCAGTTGGGGTGGTGTGGCTGCAGGCAGGTTGAGCTCTTCAATGAGGGAACTTTTGCACGTGAATCACTCTCCTTCTCTTTTGTACTTTTCTGCTATTCATATAGCTGCTGTTACTGTGTGTTTTCTTATCTCATTGCTGTTTCCAGTAAAGTGTTCTTATCTCAACCCATGATCATCACCTTTTGTGCCTCCAATCCTCCTCTCCAGCCGCTGGCAGTGGGAAGGGGGAGTGGGAGGCGAAGCGAGGGAGCTGCGGTGTGGTTTGGAGAGTCTCAGTGAGAGCACTACATTGGGGACTACCATTCTTAAACCATGACACACACAGAGCCAGAACAGCTGACTCAAACTGTTTGAAAGGATATTTCATGCCATATGGCGTCATGCTCAGCGTGTAAACCGGGGCGAAGGATGGCTGGGGGCTGCAGCCTAGGAACTGAGTGGGCAATCGTTGGTGGATGGAAAGCAATTGTCTCATATATCACTTCTTCTGTATATTCTATTATTATTATTAATATAGTTATTTCCTCAAACTGTCTTTACCTCAACCCAAAAATTTTACTTTTTTTTTGCTTTGAATTCTCTTCCCCATCCCAGGTAGCAGCAGGGAGTGAGCAAGTGACTGGTTGGTGTTTAGCTGCCCGCCAGTTAAATCACAACACATAGTCAACTACTCACTTGTTCACAAAGATATATAGGTTGTAATGGCTGCTGTGGTACGCAGAATTGGAAAAAGTTTGTTTCTAAAATGTCCTTGTTTTTTCCATCTGCCTGTCATCTCAGCCAAGTGAAATAGAAATATTTCTGTTACCTGCCAGACATGCCTAATTTACATATTTCAGTACTTTTCTAAATTGGGTTGAGAAAGAACTTTGTTTTACTTTAAGGATAATTTTCATTGACTGTACATGTTCTGAGCAGGATAAAGGCTATACAGTAGAGTTCCTGGAACTGCTGAACACCGAACTGCGTAAAAGTTTTCCTGGAATTATTACCAGTGACTTTTAGTGACTAACATCCTGTGAAAGCTACAGTACAAAGCTATTAGTTATGTACTGACATCCAGTGGGTAGCTTGTGAGGGTGAGGAATTGAGTCATGCCACTAATGCTTCATTCACTTGTCATCTTCATTAGTTCTAACCTATTGTGCACTGCCATGCTGATAACTTTAAAGAAAGTTAGACTTTCTTTTTTACAAGACCTTTGAAACAGAGCTACCTCCACACAGACTTCATCTGTTATTTATGAAGTGACAAAATGTTCATTTATGTCTTTGAGTCTATAGCTGTATAGAGTCTGTACTGGGTTTGCATGGCCATGTTTTGGTAGTGGAGGGGAAGAGGGAGGGTGTGCTACAGGGCTGGCTTCTTTGAGAAGTTACTGGAAGCTTCCTCAATGTCCAATGGAGCCAATGCCAGCTAGCCCAAAGATAAGACTTGTCACTGGCCAAAGCTGAGTCCATCAACAACAGTGGTAGTGCCTCTGTGGTAACTATTTAAGAAATGGGAAAAACCCTGCTGCAAAAGAAGCAGCCAAAAGAGAAGAATGAGAGTATGTGAGGGAAAGTCTTGCAGACATCCAGTTCCTGGCCAGGAGGGGCAGGAACTGCTCCAGGTGTAGAGCTGAGATTACCCTGCAGCCTGTCATGCAGCCCATGGAGATCTACCTGCAGCATGTGGAAAAGACCCACACAAGACCACATGGATGTTTGAAGGAGGCTGAAACCCTCTAGGAAGCCCACATCAGAACAGGCTCCTGGCAAGACCCGTGGCCCCATGGAAAGAGGAGTCAGTGTTGGAGCAGGGTCCTGGTGGAGAGAGCCCACACTGGAGCAGGTTTGCTGGCAGGACTTGTGGCCCCACTGGGGGCTAAAACTGAAGCAGCCTCTTCCTGAAGGACTGAACCCTATGGAAGGGACACATGCTGGAGCAGTTAATGCAAAACTGCAGCTTATGAAAGGACTCAAAGGACTTACATTGGAGAAGTTTGTGGAGGACTGTCTACTGCAGGAGGGACCCCACACCAGAGCAGGGGAGGACTGTGAGGAGTCCTCTTCCTGAGGAGGAAGGAGGGGTAGAAACAACTGACCACAACCCCAATTCCTTATCACTCTGGGCTGCTGGGTGGTGGGGATGGAGGTAGAGAAAATCAGGGGTAAAACTGATCCCAAGGCACAGAGTGGGGTGAGAGAGAGTATTTTAAAGATTTGGTTTTGTTTCCTTTTATCATACTGTGAATTGATCGCAATAAATTAAATTAATTTTCCCCAAGTTTAGTCAGTTTTGCCGATGATGGCAGTTGGTGAATGGTCTCTCTGTGTCCTTATCTCAAGCCTTTCATTGGGTCTTCTCTCACCTGTACAGCAGAAGAGGGGAAGGATAGAGCAACTTTGGTGGTACCTGGCATCCATCCCACCACAAGGTCAACCCACCACATGTGCTAGCAAATTTGATTAAATCAAATGCTTCTTCTGAGGTCTGTGATGCAGGTTTGTTGCCACTGGTACTGTCAGAAATGTGTTCCTGGGCACTGAAAGTTCAGGGTCCAAGCTGCTGGGGTAACTCCAGGCTGGTGAAATGCACTATTCCACTTTCATGTTGAGAGAGACAAAAAGCTCTACACTGGACTCCTAGCACCATCACAAGGACAGAGGGAAAATAGTCACCGGAACACATGATGGTATTTGGTAGCAATTCCCTCCTGCTTTCACTGCTTTCTTTGCTACATTTAGGATGTAATGTCCCATGTATATTGTCTTTTGATTAAGCCATCAGCAAACCAGCTGGGCAATCTCTTTGAGCAGGTGTAGAGAAATACCATATATACTCTGCAAAAATTGCCTTCCATCTAATCCAGCTGCAGACAAGTATTAAAAAGGAAAAGAAATACACCACATCTCTTCTGCAGGAAGAAGGTTGCTACCTTCAGCTATATGAGAGGGTTTTTTAGCAGTTTCTGCATGATTGTATTTACTAGCCCAAGCAGCCCTTTTATCCAGCACACAATTGTGAAATGGAAAGAGCAGCCTTTTCAAAAGTCTGATATTAGATAAAGCATGGTAGGGAGTAGCAAAAAGGGAGAGCACCAGTGATGATTTGTAAACAGAGCACGTGAGGTCTGTTCTTCTTGACAGTAAGAACTAATGTTTCTGATTAATTTTCCTTGAAATATTGTATTACTCTATTTCAGAAATTTAAACCCTGCTATAACCAGCATGCTCGATAAAAATCGTTGATCAAACCCATGCATTTTCTTTAGGATGGGTTTACATCAAATATATGGGCACGTATCTGTCTTAATCAGGATTATAAACATCCTTTAAAACCACTGAAAATTGAGGATTACATGCAGTCTTCTAAACCTAGGTGGATGAGGCCAAAGAAAAACACCTAACAATCTAAAACCAGAGATAAAAATCACAAGTAGTAGCAATACTGACATTTATAACTTTTCAGAGGATTAAGCTAATAAACTGAGCTTTACAGGAAGCTAGCACTTTCACAGTAAGTTCAAATAAATACCCCCTGGAAATAACTGTACTGGCAGCTGTCTAAGTTAATGAACCTGGATTTCCTGGAAAAGATCCTGCAGTAATTAATGGAAGATTGAAAAGTTAGTAGCTGCTTTACCTGAGCAGACCATCTGCACAATTTTTATTTGCAGAATGTGTCAGAATTTTCCGATGCTCCTGTACATTTTCTCTCTCTCTCTCCCCCTCTCTCTCTGCAAAGAACTTCTCAGTTTTGGAGTCCATGAAAGTTCTGAACCTAAAACCATAACATATTTTCTTCTTCGAGAAGATCCTTTAGAGGACTCCTACATTAATCTTACTTTCACAGGGAATAGTCATGGTATGGACCTGATTTTTCTTGCATTTGATAATGTTCAAATGTGTGTAAGAGTTCCTTGTTGGTGACTCCAGGATCAATTTTCACAATGACTAAAAACATAGGTTCAAAAGAATTAATACATGAAACTTTACTTGGAGTCTAGACACTGTAATTCATTTGAGTTAACTCTAAACAGGGACCAACCTCCTCCACTCTCCTATGGGCAGAAGAAGGAGGGCTGTGGCATAGAGTGGCTAGTCCCCAGTTTGGGTGTATCAGTGGCCAAGCTGATGAGATAGAACATGTTTACAGCACAGTTCATGTGCAGCTGTAGCTACTTAGCTATAGGTAGGTATATATATATATATATTTGTGTCTATATCTATATGTGTGAATATATATAATTACCTCTGCAGAAAATGCAGATTTCTGAGAACAGAGTCATTTCTCTTCATGCAGTAAACATTTCTTTGCTATCAAAAAAGGCAGAAATACTATTAGAAATGGATGGCAACTCTGAAAATTATTTCTAGTTCATAGGTTTCTGTAAGTGGCAGCCAAATCTTCTGAATGTGATTTTCTTCATGTCTACAGCAATTTAATCTGGCAAATTAGTCAGTTTCAGGGTAGGAATAAAAGCAGGAGAATCAGGCTTAGAAATGTTTTTCTATTCTGATTTGTAATGGGAGAAGAATTCTGCAGCAAGAGGTGTCTTCCATTTATCCCGGTTTAATTGATGAATAATTCCAAGCAAGTCAGATGAACTGTGTTGGTAAGAGATGAAAAGTAAAGATTGCATAGGGGAAATTCACACTCATTTTAGCAAAGGAAATTTTTTATTTCCTTTCTTCCAAGGAACACAGTTCTTATTTATGATCTATCCTCTCAAAAAATTTAAAACTTAACCTAAGTGCAATGAAAATCAGGTTGACCCAGTATCTGGCAACACACTTTCCAGGAATTCAGACTGTAGTTCCCTCCAGGCAAGATTTCCTCTGAATGATTTGCACTGTGGAAGGAAATAAAGCAGAAATCAGATAAAACTCCTTTTCATAGAATGACAGAATTTTTCATGGGAATCTCTCTCTGCAGTATATGTATATATATACACACACGGGAAAACACATTCTCCAAAGCAACTTTAGATGTGTTAAAATTTTCATGAGAAATGAAACAGAAAGACTTTTCAAACACCAGCCAAGTGCCACATCCAGATGTTCCCCCTTTTTATCAGGATAATTCCTGGTTTTCTGTATAAAGTCCTTATGCCTCTGGTATATCTCCCTAGATAACTGAAATAATTGAGGGTTTCATTTCTCTATTCAATATTTTTACATTTTCAAAGCATCTGCTTAACAGTGATTCTGCTGAAAACAGAGCAGATTCTTGTCTTTGTAGCAACCTGTTAGAGTTAAAATTAGTGCGATGAGCAAAAGTTGGAGGAATGAAGAAACAAGAATGATTGAGTGTACCCAGAGATGACTTTTGCTGTGTAAGTTCTTCTATTTTCAATAAAAAGGATGAATTAAGAGCATTTATTTCTAAAGCAATTAGTTGTGAAAATGAAAAAAAAAAAAAAAGAAAAAAGCAGCATGTTAGGACAAATTTGAAAGGTTCTTGCCATAACCTAAATACATAGACCTTTGGCTCTTTGTGAGATAGTATTAAATAGGTCTGGATATATTCCTTATCTAATATCAGTATTTCTTTCTTCTCTGCCTTGGATAGAGAGTTATGAAATACAAATTATCTTGAAATATTTTTCTACGTTAAATGCACATAAAGTTTTCAGTGTAAACAGGCCTGATTACTATTATCTTCAGTCACAGACAGAAGAAGGAAAGGAGGCAAAGGCTCCTGACTTTTTTTCAGCTATTGCTACCCTCAAATACTATGTTAACATTATATTAGTTCAAATATTTGATTTATTTTTTTGTTAGTATTTGAGATAAACCAAGAATCATCGAGTCCAACCCCTGGCCCTGCATAGCACCATCCCCAAGAGTCACATCATGTGCCCAAGAGCATTTTCCAAATACTTCTTGGACTCTGTCAGGCTGGTGCTGTGACTACTTCCCTGGGGAGCCTGGTCCAGTGCCCAACTGCCCTTGGGGTGAAGAACATTTTTTCAATATCCAACCTAAACCTCCCCTGACACAACTTCAGGCCATTCCCTCAAGTTGTCACTGGGCACCACAGAGGAGAGATCAGTGCTTAACCCTCCTCTCATGAGGAGGTTTCAACAAAGATATTTCAATTTTTCTGTTGTTTCTGTATGTATTTGTTATGCAAGAGAAAAATGCCTAAGAAGAAGAAAACAATTCAACAGCATTAAAATATTAATTTATCTAAGAGATGCTAATTCACTGAAAGCAGGTGCCTAAGAAACTAAGCCAAATACAAAAAGAAAAAGAAAATTAGGCTTTTAGAGAAGATATGAGCTCCCTAAATTTTACTCTCAGAGGATAAAAAATTTCTCAATACCTGGTGAAGAGATGCTGGCAGCATTTAACTAGCTCTGTGCTGTTGGCAGGGAAATCTGTGAAGTTGGAAGCATTTCCTAATAAGATGTGGCAAGGAACTTCCAGACCAGGGACAGTCAGCATTCCTGTGAAGTAAGTTACAATTTTCTTAATGAGTAATGAAGAGGAAGATAGGACTTGGGGATGTGAGTCATGGGGACATGATCAAATGAACCATCCTGGCTGACGTAAAATCACCATCTGAGGTGGTTATGTAAAGGTACAAGGTCAAAATCCGTGAACTGTGGGTTTTTAAAAGAATCTGAATAATTTTAAAGAACTGAATTAAGGAGCAACCACAACAATTTATTTACTTCTTATGTGTAGAAATTAAACTACAGCAACCTGTTACACTTAGATAATCTTGGTTTTCTTTTCTTTTGGCCCCTCTTAATGATACTAATACTGTGTAGTAACGCCTTTTTCACTGCTGGGTCAGTGTGTTTTCATTAACTAAAATGATGCTATGTTGCACTTAAAACAGTCTAAGTAAATACAGAACCTTTCATTTTTTTTTAAATTGAGTTTGCTTTGCTAGATGTTCCCCAAATGTCCTACAAATAGTAATGTCAGCATTCACTGGAGTAATGGAGACACAAAAGTATGAAAGTGATAGCTCCTTCTGTATGTAATGTTTTGGAACTTGGACACATTTTAACATGTTCTTAACAGGGGTAATAGAAATTTCTTGGCTTTTCTACTTTCTCCTGAGTATAAGGAAAGCATTTGCCATGGCAAGAGTGGGTGGAATGCAATTTTCTTTCCAAAGCAGATTCTATTATTTTGGAGAGATTTTCCCAGTGGCTGTTCACAATATTATTCTTAAGATCAGTATTGTGAAATGATACATTTTAGTAGGGTTTCCTGGTTCCTCAGTTATGCAGAGTAGTGTCACGTATGAAAATATTATGGATGGCTGTGAGACTAATGTTTTTTCAAGCATGCTAGTTCTGTAGCCTTCAGAAAACAGTGTGGGCTTATCCTTAAAATCTGTATGTTTCTGTTGTTACCATGAACACAAAAGGCATAGAAGGTTGTGATAAAAACAGACAGTGGTTTTAGCTACATAAAGTACCAAGATCTTTCTTCACTGTTGAAATATGAGAGTTTTAACCTCATAAAATTTTGCATATCACATGCTCAGGAAAGAGAGCTGGAAGAGGGATTGTTAAATACTGAGGATAAATTTTACGTATTGAAACATATCAATTAATTAATCTTTTGAATAATTAGTATGTTCTTTTTAATTTACTCCCTATGCATTGTGATTCCTCACTCAGATTAAGGGTGAAATTTTGAAAATAAGGATCAGCTGTGGAGTCTCATTTAGGACCATTTCACAAGCCAAAGTACTCTGTGGAAATAACATCCACTCAAAATATTGATTTAACATTATGACAAAGAGTTGTTTGGATTCCCCCTCACTCTTTCTCTTTTACACTCTTTCATTCCACTTTTTTGGTTTTTTTTCCAGAATTAGTTCTCTATTTCTGTATCTAGTGGTGTGGAGGAGGGAATTTAATTCACCTATAACTTGTTTTGTTTATGAGTCATGTGATCTGCAAAGAAAAACAAACAAACAAACAAACAACAAAAACTCCACCCCCACACCATACCCCCACTCCCCCAAAAATAAAGGCATAATGGAAGAACTAAAATCTCTACATCTTTTAATATTCTAGTTTTCAAGAACATTTTGTCTCATACCAGGTTTTAATCCTGCCAAGCCCAAAAATACTTGTGTTTGAGTGACAGGGGCAGCCCAGGTGGATATAGTATGGTGCTGGTGCACTGCCATGTGGTGGTCACTGACTCTAGGGGACACCAAACCCCAGCACTGTACCTGCAACACAGGCCGTCATGAAACAGGCTGCAGTGCCTGCAATCATTGCTCTGAAAGCACTGTCGGCTATTTCCTTCTTTTTTGAGGGAGCAATGCTTGCTAGGAAGAAAAATAAAGCGTATGTCAAACAGAAATACATATAAGGAAGGTGAACCCGCCAGCTTCTGCCCCCACAGGAGGAATTTCCCACCCTGCAGTTTGAACTGAGGGAAACATGGAGGAAAAATGGGACACTTTTTAGTGGGCTATTTGAAGGACAAGCGCTAGTGTTGGCTCTCTGTGTTAAGAGGGTGGCTTATATTTAAAATGGTGACATGTTTGCTTTGGCAGTTTGCATGTCTGTGCTGGATGACTATGCCCTTCGATGAGTCTGGCCCTATGGCTGGCTCTTGCTCCTCTATGCTGCCCCACTGCTGGCACTGCAGAGTCCCCTGTGGCTTCAGGGTAAAGAGGACTGCCAGCAATTCTGGCTGCCTGATGAGGAACTCAGATGGTTTTTCAATTTTTCTTTTTCCATTGAGATCTGAAAACCTTTTTTTAAATTCTTTCCCTATAAGCCTACTGCATATATGTGATATTTTTACAGGAAATAACCAACTTCATCTTTCAAACCAGCATGCTATGGAGATGATTTGCTCCTCCTGAAGCTCATGGGTAGTAGTAGCTCAGGCTCATGTTTGAGGGCTAAACAGGGAGGGCTATCAGAAGGGCTTGGTTCCTTTCCCTTGCCCTCAGCATCTCTCCCAGTCCCTCCACACCAAAGCCCATACCCCTCTGGGTGCCCTTGCATTCACAGTTGAGTGCTAGGCCTTGGCAGAGCAGCTGCTCAGCCCCTAATGCTGCTAAGCTTCACCCACAGCCTGTTCCTTCGGGTGCTTTCTTTGGGATTTGTTCAACAAAAAAATTGTCTGTGAGAGGGGTTCTTACTCAGGCCTCCTATTACCAGTCCCAGGGAGCCGAAGTTGGCAAACCCACAAAGAGCATAAGTGGCGATGACTTCAGAGCGAACCTGAAAAGTAAACACACACCCTTTGAGTGGTTTGAAACAGCTCATTGTGATTTAAAGGTCTGAAAACATGGCACTGTGGCTCAGGGTTCCGAGTACTAAAATCACTCTGTTTTGCTTGGTTGCTGCCCAAGGTGCGGCTTTCAGAAAGGCAGACTTATTCTCTTGTTGAAAGTCACAGGCTTTTATACCCACTGGTCATGTGAGGGCTCATAAACCATGTGATGATTTTATCTTTCACATATATTGTTGTGCCTTTTTGAATTGAGTATTAGTAATTAAAGACAAAAAAATCTTATCTTACTAGTGACAATTTAGCTGCTGTTTTCCAAAAGTATGAGTCAGAGAGCTATAACTCAAATTGTTTTTCCCAGCTGGATGCCTCTATAAAACCCTGTTGGAACGTTAAGTTTTGGTATGCATCCCTGACTTCTTTGTCCCTGAAGAAGCAGAGGGCTCTATGTGCAAAGCTGCTTTATGCATGCTCCACCCTGTGCAGAGAAGGCAAATGGGTCTCCTAGGAAGTGGATACGTTGATGTGTTAACAGGCAGAGAGGGACAAAATGATTTTGGAATCCCCATTAACAGCTTATTTCCATACTGACTTCCACTACCTTTCTCCCCTTTCACACCAGCTAAGCCTGGACCTCAGAGCAGAGACAAAGCTGGCCTTTGCCTCCGTGGAGGGACCCCTCACAGGACACAAAATGACTTTAGGTGAAAGCAGGCTACAAACCTTGCAAGCCTCCAGACAAATGTAGTTCAAACATTTTGAGAAAGGAGGCAACATATCTCAGCAAATGGATTTTTGTCCCCCTGTCAGCTCTGAATTCCTATTTACTGTGGTTTAGGTTCAAGCTGAAAATGAGTGAGTGTTCTAGCAGGTTTCCTGTTTATTAGAAGTTTCTCTGGTTTAATTCCTCTTTTATGAACATCAATTTGTAGATACTTTCAATCAATCTGCACAAATGCAGGAAAATGTTTTTCAAGTACCCACTCTACCAGCTTTTCCTAGAAAAAGCTCTGTGTACTGTGATTTCCCTGCTTTCATTTGCACTTTCCTAGCTCTGAAAACAGGAAGCCGTGTAATTAATGACTCAGGTGAAGACACTTGTTTGCTCAGTCTGAGTGAATATCTGTGTGTGGATGAATTAGAGAGCTCTGAAGCTGAAGAGAAATTAAAAATGGAAACCAAGCACACTCTCACCTGAACTGTTGTGCTGTAATTATAATGGTTACCAGCCAATTTTTACCAACATTATGAATCAAAATTGTTTATGTATTTCAGAGCTTTTCACCATGGAAGTCAATACAGCTCTTTATAGGTATTAGAAATGAATGTGTAAGTTCTATATGACATCTTATGAGGAAAAAAAGAAAAAGAAAAGTAAAAAATGAAACAGAGTGAAATAAAGTTCCTAGGATCTATGTTTTAAGGCTGTATTCCAGGCTAAAAAAACCTTATTCACTCATACAGGATTTCAGTGTCATATTCACATAGTAGAAGGAAGCACATCTATAGCAGGACATATCAAAGATCATTCTAGCCCAGGACTCTATTGCCAGGAACTTCAGGAACGCTGGTAATGGATACTCAGGCAAGGCTGTGAATATTTGACAGACAATCTGGCTTCCTACCTCCACACATGAAATATGTTCTGTTAATCAGGAATGCAAGGGGTCAACAATGTGGGTTTGGTTTTTAATTTAAGAGGTATCCACAGCATCCCATCTGATTCAAAGAAGCAAATAAGAACTGTATAAAATACTTTCTAATTCAGTGTTTCTCTACAGTGACAGTCTGTCTCGATTTGAGAAAGAAGGATCAATGCAGGTGTAAAGTTGGATATCATGGTTTTCATTGCCTGTGCTCAGGAAGAATTCAACTCGTGCTGTGCATGTGAATGCCAGATGGTGGAGCAGTCATGTCTGCAAAGGTCAGCTTTGATCACTGCATGACCTTTGGCCCCATGCACACACGTAGGACACCCTTGGCACTGCCTTCCTCAGGGCACTGTAGTAAGAGTTACATGTCTGTTGGGTAGACTGTGAATGAGAGGTGGGACAAGGCTGGAAAGCTCAATTGAGACACACTGGTTGGACTCAGTGTGTCAAGGGAGGTGTATGCCATGTAGTACATGTCTTTTATTACTGCCCTCTGCAGAGGGAACAATAGCCTACAGCAAAGTCGTGCCAGTACTGCCATTTGCTATAGCTTGCTGGATGCCTCTCTTCAAGTTTAATGCTTGGACAAACTTCTGAGGGCAGGAAGATCCTCAAGTTCTTCCTTGGGATTTTCTTGGGAGAGTAGCTCATAGGGAAGTGCTAAGAATCAGGTAAGAAGAAACTTGCCTTGAAGACAGTCTTGTTTTAAGTGCAGTGCCCTGTGGGACATTGCATACTCCCCAAATCCATGCCCTTCTGTTTCTATGTTTATTCAAGATATCTAGGGCAGTGACAATCACAGCAGCCTCACAAAGCAATGCTATACTTTCATAATTGAACTCTGTTGCTCAAAGACACATTTTAGAGTAACATGCAACCATTTTATGGCCATATTAAAAAATAAGTTGAGTTTCAACATTGAAGTATTAGATCAAATAAATCTGTAGAACAGAAAATGTTACTTACTGTCATATACTGCTTCACACCATTAATGTACATGCTTCCACCCTTTTCTCGGTTTTGAATCAGTTTTGAAAGGCGCTCATAAGCCAAAAATTCATTGAAGAAAGTTTTGTAACCTAGTAGTCCACCAACAATAAAACTGTCTTCCCAGTCTACTCCCATCATGAAAGAGAATGGCATGAAGACATACGCACAAATGTTCTGCGGAATGTATAAGACAAAGCAGGTGAAAAGATATGGCTGTTTAAAGAACAATAGCATGCAGTAAGTTTCCTAAACTTAAAATAAGGATGATTTTATTTTAGCAGAGGAAAATTGGCCTTGAATTTTTGCTGCCAATACTCAGGGAGAGTTTTTAATAGTAAGGCATGCTTGAGTAACTTTTAAAATACTAATCCAGACTCTAGATATAACAAAATATTTATATATGTCCCTAGTCTTATATCTAAAACAAAGGTTTCTGTGCATTTTTCCCTCAATAATGGCTTCAAATTAGGCACAGTGTTAGACAAAAAGAAGGAAGATTGAACTAAAAGAGTGGAAAAGAGAACTGAGAATTTTAATTCTTCTGCTGATTAAATCTAATGTGTTAATGAACACATTTAATTATCAGGCTATTGGACTCCAACCAGTGTAAACAAAAGAGTTGTCTCTGCATAAAAGCTGTGCTTCTGACACAATTAAAGCTGTACCTATTTTTCCCTGGTATTATAAGGTCTACACAAATTGAAAAAGAAATCCCATATCACAGTATAGCTTACTTTTATGTGGGAGAAAATAGTGCCAGTTGTAAAAGGGTTTCATCAGATTGTCCTTAGGGAATGTAACTGAGGTCTTTAACAAGTTACTATTTTTGGCTGATTTCTCTGCCCACAAAAGGTTGCGCTAGTGTCTCTCCTAAAGGAAGAAAGGCTGCATGCATCATGTCTGTGTGTTTCAAGTCTTTGTGGACTATCTGTCCAAATTTTACACTGTCCAGCAATTATTAAAATACCAGCCCTTGCATGAGTATGCCTGAGGCACATACTTGTGCCTTTCCTCAGCTGTGGGTGTTTGGGGTGCAGTGAGCTACCTGTGCAGTGAGCTACCTGCAAGGTAATAACTTAGTGTTGCTGAAGCCATATCTGTTATGAGTGACTATTCACTTCTGCTGCACCTTTAAAACAAGTTATATGCATGTTTCTCACATGGCTTTTATTAGGGTCTTGCAAAATAAAAAGCCCCAAACCATTGAAACAATGTAGTTGTATTGGGTCAAAAATCACATATTGACTCAGGTTCGAACAGAAGTCCTGTTTGAAACCCATTTTCTCAGTTGAGTGATTCAGATATAGTTTTACATTGTAATTGTATTGAGAACTAGATGATACCAAGTCTGGTTTCAGACAAGTCCAGCCTTGCCCCAGTGTCCCCATCTAAGTGAACCTAGTGAGCATTAAGGGTTTCATGGGACTCTCTGAAGCTAAAGCCACTTTAATGTTTAGCCGAAGGAAATGTTAATGGCTTGGCAAGTGTGTAACTGACAGATCACAGTCAGAGGCAGGTGCTAGCATACTCTGTGTAAACATACTCTTGAGGGTTAGCAAGAACACCACAGAGGGAAACTATGGATGGACTAATAAATCCAGAAATACTTACATAGCAAAAATTTTACTCTAAGAAATTTTTCAGAACATGCAAATAAAATATGGGTTTAGATCATGTTAAAACACAAAACGACAACAATACAAACAAACCACACAAGCACTTAAATTTGAGAAAGACAAATTATGCGTGTACGTAAGCTGCATGAAGGACCTGGAGCCCATACCTCAAAGTTCAGCTGTGGATAGTCAAACAAGCTGCCCACCCAAGAAAGGCCTGAGTCAAGGAAGCTCAGCAGGGCAAGGAAGGAGATCACATTCACTGCGATGTTTGCTACCAGCCCGATGGAGGTAGAGGCACCCTGACTGGCTGCTTCCAGCAGATTCTTTGATTCACTTTGCCAATGAAGAAAAAAACAGAGTGTGAACATCTTTAAATTCAAGAACAAATAATAGAACTAAAAGGTACATGCACTTGATTAGAAGTCTGGTACTGAAACTGTCTCTTCACTGATAAAGGAAATAATGAAGAGGAATTATGAGCTGAAGTAGGATTTTCCTGCCAGTCCTCATGGCAGACACTTGAAGCATATGCTTGTGGTGCCCTGAGGACGAATTGTGGTACATTCAGGGCTGGGCAAGATATGGATCAGATCTCAAAACTGTATCGCTGCTAGGATTAGGGAGTGTCACTGCTCTTCTTCCATGCAGCCCTTGCAGAAATGCCTGGGCTATTCAGGAACAGATCCTTACAAACCTTTTTGCTTTGCCTGTCCTTCTCAAGAGAAGTCTCCCTATAGACAGGCAGCAAGTTACTGGTGTTGTTGAAATGATTGCTCTGCCTTCGCTTTTACATGTTTTTATTTGCAGATGCCTTATAGAAAAAAGACAGCAACATTACAAATGGGAAAGCCTCCTGGCAGGTCACCTCAGGGAGGCATTTCCCTCTTTCTTTGGAGAGTCAACAGTTTGGCCCAGGTCCTTGGCATATGTTAAGACTGTAATTGAGCACACTGAGCTGAATTCATAAATCAACCATTTGCAGTATATTAGTCTGTAATTAATTTATTGCTTGCACACCTACTATGTAATACCCCTAAAATTTGTGTGAGGAGTTAGTTTTCCAAACCTCATTTTTGCAGTACTTTCAACTAGTACCTAGTTCTGCTTACCCTTTTGCTATTTGTAGGCCACTCCTCAGAATTTCCAGAGGCTTTTCAGTTTCAGGCCAGAATAATTTGGAGGCAGCTAATGATGCTGGTGCTGACATGACAGAAGCAGTTAGCAGGTGGGAGGAGGAAACCTATAATTCCAGGTGACAGAAAATACTCCATGATAACCATATTACGCACAAACATGGAGGAAAGCAATTAAATTTGTTAGTTATTTGCATGATTTTTCTACGGGAGGTCATCAGAAGTTCATATGTCTTGTAAGGAAAAGAAGAGAATGAGCTATCAGAAGACCAGGGATTTTTGTGGTTAATTCCTTCAGAGACAAAAAAACAAACAGCAAGAATGACTGAGGACACTTTCAAAGCATTTTAGCTGGACTACATACTTAAAAGATTTCAGATAAACCATATATTTTCTAGTTCTCTTCCCCTGTCTTACCCCAAAAGAAATGTATGCTCCTAAGACACTTCCAGCAATAGTTGAGAATCCTGCTGTCATGACTGCATGGAGCTCAGATTTGGTGATGTATGGTAAGTACGGCCGTACCAAGAGAGGAGACTCTGTCTGGAAGTGAAAGACAAGCAAATTAAAAAAAACCCCCACAAATTAAGAAATCCCTAATAAGAGCCCAAAAATTTCTTTTATTAACAGGGCAGAAAAGTGAGTATCTGCATCACATTTTCTTAGGTGTCTTTGACTAGTTAATCCTAGTGCTAACAAGTGCTCAAATTTCAATAGATTGGGGCTTTTTTATCCTAAGAAGGAGAATGTCTGAAGACAGTTCTGGCTGGTTTGCTGTCTCCCTGAAAGACACAATGAAATTGCCAAGAAATTCTATTCCAGTTTTGAGTGACTTAGGGACAGCCACAGGTCTGAGCCACAGATAGAGCTGTTAGTCAAGTGAAACATGCCTCTCTGGCATGCGTGTGAGCATATTTTGGAGGCAGCGTCATGCAGAGGTACTAGTCTAAATCCTGAAGCAATGTGATATGTGATGCACCACTGCTAAATATCGTGTTAATATTGCATTTGGACTTGGATGTTAATTGTTGATCATTCTACATTACTTTTAAGCTTGGGACAGACATTGCTGTAAATGTGGGTTTCACTCATTTCCCATTAAAGTGGTCTGCTAGATGCTGTCCACTCTTTTTGTGGCTAAGGCCTTATACTGCTACCCTTGGATCTTAGTTTCTTCATTGTGTCTCCTGCCCTTGCCTGCTTTGCATGCCATCTTTTCATACCACTTGCCTTTTCAATTGAAAAAGAACCCCGGAACTGTTATTTCTTCATAGCCTTGGAGTAATCTGATAGGGAGATCTACCACCTACATTTATGCTTGACCGTCTGTTGGGAAAACATATCGCTTCCCAAATCCACTCCACTGTGCATCACTGCCAACATATGAACATACTGCAATTTTGGAAATCAACCATTAGACTCCCTGTACTGGAATCCTGGCTTTATAAGAGATTATTTTTTTAATACACAAATGCTCAATGAGCAGCAGTATTTCCCTGTATTCTGTAACATTGTGTTAGCATGTTTTTCTGTGTTCCAACTCACCTGTCCCACAAATATGTTACCTGCAGCTACCAGAGACTCAACAGGAGTTGTCCCCATGAAAAAGTGCATTATCCAACCAACCTAAAATGATTTAAAAAAAGAAACAAAAATTTGTTCTGCCTGTTCCATGCCCTTCTTGAGTTAATCATACCAATCCAAGAGTTCAGAGACGTGTTACAATACTTCCTGAGTTATGATTTCAGCTTCAAGGTACAGCACATTCATATAGTTGTTATATGCTAAAATAAGACAGAGGAGGAGTAATTTAACAGAACTGAGAGTATTCCAGGCTCCTTCTGGGCACAAAAATGTTAAACAAAATTAAACAAAACAGATATTTTGATGTGCTCTTATTATCTATGTTCTTGTCCAAAGAGACTTGGATCATATGAAGGGAAAAAATGTAAAATTTAGATAAAGGCTAAAAATTCCTCATTGCAATTTTAGCACACTAATGTCAGCTAGGTGAGGTTCATGGTGCTTATATAACAATCTTGTGAATGTAAAGGGCAAAGTACTTTTAATTTAAGAGTATCTTTAAACCAGGTTTAGCTACCACCATAGAGGAAGATCTTTTCCCTCATAATGATAGGTTTACTGGACAAAGAGGACTGAAAGTATACTTGATCTTATCTAGTAGACACTAGCACTAGACATAGATGCTGACAGAAATTAAAACTTAGAGGATGAGGTGAGGAACCTGCTTTGATTTTATTTGGGTGTCTGTGATAGGAAAGTATATGCAATTGCTGCTGAAATGCTTAGCAGAAATCCATTGTCTGTGACTTACTCCCCATACTGAATTTTGAGGGCTGGGAGAAGGGTAGGCAGAAAGGAAGATTTAAGCAAGTATGGCATCCGAGGAACACTAAAGCTAGACAGGCAAATCTAACAATTAACGTGACATAAGCAATGAAACCAGACTGAGAGACGGAAAGTGTACTATGTGTTGCCAGTTAAGATTTTGCAATGGTAACATTTGGAACTATTTCCAGGCTACGGTTCTTCTGCATGTGTTCAAAACGTTTCCCACACTAGCCAAATGAGCACCTAAATGGCAAAAATGCATACCTTTCCAATAAGCCACTGCATGAATCCGATGTGGTAAAGCATAGACATAACCGTACTGAAGAAAACCACAATTGGCAGTACCTGATTTGAAGACACAAGATCATTAAAACTTCTAGAGTGGTTTCCTGTCCTTTAGGCTATTTAATCTTTGAAAAAGAAAGTCATGTTTTTGGAGTTGTACTTACAGGTATTGAAAACTCATCTTTAAGTTTACACTTATGCTGTAAAATTTTTGACCTTCCTGTTTGTGTTGTAATTAAGTAATTTTCTTTCATCTACATAGTTTTCTAACACAGCTGCAATTGTTTTGAAACTGTCTGGCTTAGCATGATATACATTAGTTTATAGCCATGTTTAAGTCAGGTCAAACACATTTTTTTAACAGAATCTATTTAAAGGTGTATATTTACTAAATACAAAACATGAATATATGTCTCTTACTGTGGAGACTGAAAAATACTTTCTTTCAACGTAATTTAAAAGAATTGCATGAACGCCTAACCCACCATCTGATGGATTATTAAATGTGTTGGGTTTTCATCCTGAATAAAACTAATATAACTTGATTCTCAAGTATGTTAAATATACAGGACCCCACCACTTCTATGCTAGTATACAAAAGAAAGAAAAATCCCCCCAAAAGTCCAAAATTAGTCAGATAGATTAGTTACAGCTAAAACAGTACCACTGTCACGTGAAAAGGGAAGGATTCCTCAACCCTTAGTGTGGAGAGACTTATTTGATCCTTAGTGTTTAATTTGTCTGTCAGTGTCCCAGGAAAGCCAAGACCCTTGTACCAGACCAGTCTGTCAGCATCCTGTTAGGGGGGCTCTTCACTGAGAAGTCCTGCTGGATTGGAGGGTGGTTTGACCGACTTAGTCAGGGAAACACATCAGCGGCATAAGGGAGACCTCTCAGCAGGTCTTCCCCTTTATTAAGAGTGTGTTATCCACCGCTGGCAACAGCTATCATCTATGAAGGATTCTCACTAACAGTTTTTGGGATAACAGTCTTTACAAATATAAAATTGCGACAAGTTAAGGTTCGAAGATTGTTGATGATTGTATCTGACCGCATAAATATACTTGAAGGAATACACAGACAAGCTCAAATCCCCAGTAAAAGTATTCAGGGTGCATAGAGTCTGGTTCTTACCCAGTAGGTGTTCCTATGGGGAAGAAGACAGGTTCAGCCCATCGACAGATCCCAGCAGTTATGATGGGGTGTTCCCTAACTTTTCCCCCATTCTCAACTTACGTACTATTTCTTTGTGCTTACATGGAGCTTGAGTGACTCTAGTCATACATATCTTTATTACTGATTAGTGTAAAATTGTCTCCCTTTGCTTTTAAAGATACAGTCAAAAAGAATGTAGAGCACATCCCAGTAAGGGGTGCACGTATCTTGGGGGCGGGTAACTTTGACATGGAGATGTGCACTAATATTATTATTAGGCTTTAATGAAACAAGTTCATCTAAGGAGAGGGATTTTGCCACAGTTGCTTGCTCAGCAGTGGGACATCTTCCCCTCTTTCTCTGGGCTGACAGTTGGTAAGTGGCTTATCAGCTACGAAGTACCACCAAATTCCCTTCCCTGCAAGGATTTTTACAGAGCCTGGCTGTGGTGCCTCCACTCTGCTCCACCCTCCATGCCATCCTACTTAGCAGGTGATGGAGAATCATCGTGGAGGAGGTTTCAAGTCATGCGCCATCATATTCCATCCAGGGAGCAGCAACTGTGATTTACCCTGCATTATAACTCCTGTTAAGATGCTAATATAACCCCTCAGTTTCCTCTAAGTGTATCCCCAGTTACCAGTCCACAGGCCCACGGTCATTTTCCCACAGCCATTAAGGCTAGGAGGCTTTCATGTGCGTTCACTAATGACATAATGCATTATAAATAAAGTCAAGTAACAGAATGAAAAACAACAAACCACTTTGTTAGTTCAGGTCTTTTCAGTAAACAGAAGCTATGCCTTTCTAGAGGAGAGCTGGTACTATCAACAATTTTGATAAACATTTAGAAACTCAATTTTGATGATCAGAACCCTTCACTGAAAGGACTGAGTGCACTTAACCAATATTGTTGTGCTGTTCAACAGGTTAATACAGTGCTGCTTTGTCTAGTTTGGTTCTTTGATTTTTTGTGATTCTGTAGGGATAGTTTGCCATGCAGTAATAGCAGAAACTTTAGTTCAGTAAAACTAATATCTTTCTCCCCTGCCTTTTCTTTTGTTATTACCATACAGAGCAGGGAGTTAAAATTGTTGGCTGCTCTCAACTCCCCTCCCCTTTGTGGCTTGATGTTTAACTTTTTCCTTATTTTCCTTTAAAGAAGTTGCTATTGATGTTTAAGAAACAGCCTGCTTTTTCATACACTCCTAAAGGTTGACCTCCAAAGCAAAGCCTTTCTCAAGGAACCATAATTCTCCTGATGTAAAAAAGAAGCTACAGATTTAACAGAAGTCTAATTTCTTCCTTGCTCAAAACAAACTTTGCCTGTTGTTGTCAACAGGATAGAAGACTTAGTATTAAAAGTCTTTTCCATCTACTTAACTACTTGGAAGTGCTTATTTGTGTGTGCAAGTGGATTTTTTCAGAACTCTGAAACTATGCATCTGCATGCACAAATACATATTTAAAATAACCCAGTTTATGCATGTGAATGTGTGCATTTTTGACTAATTAGTGCTTCCAGAACCATGTGCTCAAAGGCACTGCGGGGCTGGTGGGACTGGTCAGAACACATACAGATGTGCATATGCACATATGGGATGTGTCTGCTCTGGTAACATGTGCACTTCACCTGCTAAAACTGATAATGTCCCTGCATACTGCTAAGGATGCAGTATGGATACAACTGGACTCGGACAGTTTCCTGCAAAGACATATCCTGTCCCTTGTCTAATCTCTCAGGAGCTAATCATTGTGTTTTGGAGGATGCTTCGAAATATCCTGGGGCAAGATTTGGAGAGCTCATCACAACATGCAAACCCCATAAAATATCTGAAAGACACAAAAAACCACTTTGGACCAACTTAATGTCTAAATAAATGACAAGTGTTTCAAGAGAGAACAGGCTGGCTGTCACTCACTGTTGTTGGAAGAGGGAATTCTCTGTCTACAGGAGGAGCAGATGGAGCATGTTTTGGTATTGCTGTCCACTTGTCTGCCTCTCCATTCACTATATATATATATATATATATATATATATATATATATATTCCTATATATATACAGCTGTGAAAATCAACTCATGGGGTTTGTTTTCTTGTTTTTCAATGTGAGAATAATCTACTTGTTCCTGTTATCATCTTGTAGAAACTCAATGGTTTTGCTGGCTTGAACCATAGCATAAGACTGATTGATATTTGCCTACACAGAAGCAAACTAGGGCTGCCTGGTCCCTAGTTATGGCTTTAGTTAGCAAAGTATTTTGCATTATCACGAAGGTACTAAAAGCCACCTTGAAAGAATCATATTCATAAGGCATTGTCAAAAATTACAGAAAAAATAACATAGGTGTGTGGGAATTAAGTAATTTTATCCCTAAAACATGTAGTTGGAAATAAAAATTGTTATTTGAGTGCTCAATAGAGTAAAGGTGAGGAGCCTGGAAAGTGAAACTAAAGGTGCAAAAGTACTGTTCCTAAAATAAAATTCATAGTTATTGATGAGATGTTTAATTTTGTCTCCCTTCTAAGATGTTCTGACTATTCTTAGTAGCAGGCTATTTTACAGATAGCACTTTCTTTCTCAAGTAATGAAAGAGCTAGTTTGAAGAATATCTAGTTTGGAATATCACCTCAAAAACAAAAAAAAAAGATAAAAAGCATGTAAGCCCATGGTCAGATATCTGAAATATCAAAAGAATGGTCTCTGAGTCAGTCCTGATACATTTCTCATCTTTGTTGAGGTTTATTTATTTGTTATTTGGCTTGGTTTGGGGCTTGGGGGTTCTTTTGTCTTATATATTCTTGATTCCAGCCTAAGCAGGCATTGTGGCATGGGCTACTTCTCAGAGCAAAACCAGGAAGGATGCTGGTACAGATTAGAGAGCACAGAGTAGATAAACTGTATTCCAGCTGTTTCCCAAAAAGATCTCTTAAGAGAGAGATGGGAAATCTCCCTGTGATCTTACTAATGAAATAATATGGTAGTATCATGTAATTCTTCCTTCTTATGCATCTTCTAGCTCTCCTCCCAAGCATAAATAAATACACATCTAGGCTCTCCACTTCTTCAGGGGGAATATCTGTGAGGCAGTGGTCTGCACAGCACTTAAGGGTACAACAGCATAGCATCGTAGAGCACTTTTACTCATGGAGAGGTGGGGATGATAGGCAGGAAGTAGTATTTCTGTCGATGGCCAGGTACAAGCCTTTTAACTTGTTCCTTGTAGAAAGATATCCCAAAGTTCTGCCTACACGCAATATATGTTGTTATAATTAGAGTAAATAAGTGCAATCTAACTCAGTGTATAGCAATGAATGAAAGGGTTTTCAAATTTTCTATTCAGAATGTCACATAATAAGGAATAATTTACCTGTTGATTTCTCTGGTGACTACATAGGTATCACAAGACAAAATAAATTTATTTCCCAGATATACTGTTCCTCTTACCATTGTCTATCTGCCACATATGACATATAACAACTGTCTTACCTTAAAAGCAAAGAAATGGTCCGTGTATTTGTCACCAAACACAAACTTGGCACCTGTATCACTGTACTCCAGAAAAGTCTAGGGACAGAAAGCAAAGTAACTTAGCCATAAGCCCTGGGTACCTGCCAAAACTCAGGAAAATATTGCTAGCTGTCTTGCAGAGATATGGTGAGGTCCAAGAAGCTTGGGCTCTGATTTGTATGGGTCCAGGCCTCGCTGACTGTGTTTGGCTGAATTGAGGGTCTCTGCTGTGCTCTGTTGAGTACCTGACACAATAGAGGCCATAAACTACACTAAAAGAAACATTTACTTTTAAATCCAAATACTATGGTGCATTTCCATACTCCATCTGATGCAAATAAGTACAATAAATTATACAGCTTAAAATGGAGATTTGATGGCTGAAGTAACAAGTTTTGAAAGGTGTAGCTAAGAGCTAGCCTAAGGGAACCTTATACTTTTTAATTCTGATGCAGTGGTGCATTTTTACAATTCTGATGCAAACATATGCATTAATGATACAGTTTAAAATGGAGTTAAAATATAGTTGATAATAGCTACAGTAATTAGTTCTGACAGGAGAGACTGTAAGACATGAAAGCCAACGAAAGGGGGCACCAGACCCGCTTCAGTCGGAAACGGAGAACCTGGTGACAAAACCCAGATGACTCCCACTGCGTGCAGATTAGACAGAAGGTCTGTGCCTTTGCTCCCGCACAGAGACAATACATTCTGCACTGTCAGGTTTTACATGTGCTTAATTACCTGTGAAGAACAGCTGTGGGAATTGTATCCCTGGGGTGAAAAGTCTGAACGTACTTCAGTGGGTACACTCTGATCTACATTTTGGGTATTGTTTATTCGTTATTTTACAATAACAGACTTTTCAAAAAACTTTGTGTCTGCAGGGACACCTGTGGACAGATCCCATCCACTTTCTAGAAATCCCTTCCAGCATGCAGATTTGGATTTTGCCACCTGTATGTATCTGAATTAATTTTCTTGTATGTTATGAGGACTATGAAATATTCCCTGGTGCCAGGAATGCTGCTGCTCTTAAGATAATTAGGGCTGTGCCCTAAATCCCAAAGCTTTTCAGCACATCACATGTATTGCAAGGATGATTTGGAGTTGAGCCATGTCTAAGAGTTCCTATGAGTGCCCTGGCACAACAGTAGTTTGTGTTTCAAGAATGCCAGTTTACAACTTCAGCCCAATGATGGTAAAGCCATTAATAAATGGGATTACTCTGGTCATTGTATTAATGGAACAAAAAATAAATGACAAGAAGGTTGAATTTAGGAAATCAATTACTTTTCTGAGAACCCATTTTTCCTCAAGAGGAGAAAAAAAATCAAGGGACAAATGGATCCTTGAAGAGGATAAATATAAATATATTTAGTAAGTATAAAGTCATATAAAGTAAGACTCTCAAGACAGAAAATTACATTAAACAAGTAAGGATTTTGCTCAATAGCTTACCTGGATCTGAATGCCTAGCCAGTTAAATACATCAAAACCCACTTTGGTCCTCAGAATAAGAACCCCAAGAATAAACTGCATTCCTATTCCTGAAAACACTGGTCTCCAAGCAACCTAGATAGACAGAAAAATAAAGAAACTGCTTGTTATTTAAATAAATAATAGTTTACTTTGGATGTTTGTTTAAGTAATGTAAGGGGATTTTCTGACTATACTGCAGGATAGGAGCAGGTGCCAAAACAAGTCGTAGGGGACTTGCATCTTCACATATCTAGACAGAGAAATTTTGCTATAGGATTTGTCCTTGGGTAATTTCAACTCTATTTCTGTCTCCTAGCTTTAAGACTTTTGATACTTGAGAACTACTCAGTTATATATTCTGATTCATCATATAAGGGCAGTTATAGGAAAAACTGTGGCTGCCTATGATGAGTTCCTCTTCGCTACACTGACGATTCCTGTTCTGATGCCTCAGAACACATCTTTGTTTTGTGAAAATTGAATCAAATTACTTACAAGACAAAGAGCTGAGATGGCATTCTCTAATTTAATCAGATCATATTTGAATAACAAACCAATTAGGTGTAATGAGAACTCATGGGAGAGCACAAAGCATTTGGAGTAGGAGTTTTCACCTCAGCTGGAGACAGCAGCAGTTGCAAAGGATGGGATAAGTTCATCAGTCCTTGCTGAGAGGACTTCAGCTGTTAAGACAGTCTCAGCACTGATGCAAGACGTGTTGAAAAGTATTGGGAAAACTTGGTGACCTGGACAGTGGATATATGATTAATGAAAGCATGCAGAAGTATGTGAGGCATGCAAACAGGAGTAAAAGCTACAGTGGTAGTTGTGGTGGCTGAGCTAAGCCCTTTGGAATACCACAGCAAACCAGAGTGGACATTTCCGATGGAAAATTAAAATTAATGGCATTTATGACCCTATGGGAGTGGGTGAGCAAAAGGTGAGAATCTCAGCTCAGCCTTGGCTGCTGAATTTGCAGTGGGAAACAAATTTGTGAGGGGTTAAGAGCTATACAAATCTATCATATCTCTGATTCCATGCAGTCTGTGTTGATGTGATAACAGTGTCCTCAAGTAAATGACTGTGATGTGCTGAGGACTGTGGTGAGGCTCCTGTGGGTGAAAACATGGAGAAGGCCTATCTCAGCTAGCACTGATGCTCCAGAAGCAAATGTATTCCAACCCGTATCAGGGCTGGAAAAAAAGATGGGCAGCTACTTCTCAAAATAGTGAGAGACCAGCGTTGGTACAGCCCCACACATGATGCCCAACAGCAAATTTACTTTCCTCAGAAATTAAATATAGTGTTTGGTCTCAGGCAAGCCTATGTTTTTACTTTCCCATATTTTGTTACTCTTACTAGACTTGGTGCTAGGGTAGGGGAATAGCTTTTTAGCACAGAATAAAAAAATTCCCAAAAGGCCCATCATGGAATAAATACTCACTCTGGCTGGATATTTGGAAAAGATAAGCATCAGGAGAACATACATCACAAGCCCACCAAAGGAGATGAGCTGATGGGATCCTTGTTTTCTTGTGTCGAAGATGAGCCAGCAGATGATAGTTATAATAAGAGCTGCACACAACACCCTATGAAATAAAAAGCATCATGATATCCTGAAAAAGATGTTTGAGATATTCCTTTCTCTTCCCATACCCAAAACATTTACACCTCAGTTTGTGAATAAACTCTTTGTACAATGTATTGGGCTGAAACCTGTAGCTCTACACAAGCAGGAACCTGCCTTTGCTGATGCAGCTCTAGCAGCATCCTTGGTGGCATCTGGAAGAAATGTCCTCCAAGCCAGAGTATGGGGGGAAACCCAAAAAAAAGCATGAGTGACTCTTGTCTGGGGTGCTATTTCTATTAAATGAAATGTGATAGCTTCCTTCCTCACTTCATCCTTATTTTCCTTCCCCTCCTTCCTTTTCTTTATTGAATCTTTGTTTAGTTCTGGGCAAGACAGGCTGTTGTTTTTACAGCTTGCACTGCTGCTGTTTAGCTGTGGGCCTATGAAGCACACTCCATTGAGAAGCAAGCTGTAAACGGCTCTTTTCTTTGTAACCATTTGTAGTCTGTCCAGATATCTCAGAAACAATGACAAGAGACATGTACATCTGTGTTTCAGTGTTTCTACGGTCCCCACTATCAGAACCATGTTAAGCTTAGTTATTGAAGGTAATTACCACAACAACAGCCTGGAAGGCAACAAAATACATCATCCCATATACAGAGAGGAAACAAACACAGTCCCAAGTGTTTAATGCTAGTTTTGTCTAATGGTAAGCTTTCACTGATTTCAGTGGTACCTAGATACATAAATTCAATTTTTAGATGTGGATTAAAAACATTGCAGGCAAACTCCACAAAATGGCTTGGCCATTGCAATGCTGAGTAACCCTTTCTACACCTGAGAGACTTTCTGTCTCTTGGAAGAAAAGAGTTAAGCACCTAATCTCGGATATGTACAATTTAAGGCTTGCAGCCCAGGTAATATAGCACTTACTGCCCCTGACTTTTTCCGCAGAAGGACCACAATCTTTATAGCACCTTTCTTAGAAAAACCATTTTAAAATCTAAAGAATAATCTAGTACATTTCCTGAACTGAGAATGACTCGTCCTTAAAACTCTTTTGTCCCTCAGCTGGTAGGTGACCTAGCTGAAATGGAAGGTAGCTTGCCAGTTTCTTTTTTCCTTTTTAATGAGATTTCATTTGGTCTTTTCTTTGGTCTACAAGGCTCCTTTGCCTCCTCATTTTCCCAGAGATAACTTCAGTATCCCCGATCACTGCTCAGGAACACTTGAAGCAAGTATCTGACAGGTCTAATTATCTACCATGTATCTACCAGATGAATGTCTACCATCCCAAATTAAGGTCATATGACTTTATTATGACATTAAATCTGGCTGGCATGTTTTGATTCCTGAAGGTCAAGTAAAAATTGCTATGGGGATATGTGGAAAAGCCGTATCTAGATAATACACTCCAGTCTTTAGCAGTTTGCATATGTTAGAGTTAAGGTTTTTGTTTTTATGAACCCAACAGCTCTCTGAACAGTGAAGCACTTTCTGGCTTGCAGAATGAATGCAAAAGGCTGCAACACACATGGACTTTTGTGAGCACCTTCTCTTTCAACCACAAAGATGTCCTCGATTCATGTTATTTTTCTACCCTTTCTGTCAAGACTTTTGATCCCCAGCTACTGCATTGAAATCCTGAATGTGCTTCTGATATCTATAAACTGGTAAATACTGAATTATTCTGTGATTTTATTGAGATATGTGTGATTGACCCATCTCCCCATGCTTATGGGGGAGTAAGTTGAAAAAGGGATAACTTGACTAATGCATTGTCCTTCTACATAAATAGAAAGTAATTAATATTTACCATTTCAACCAAAACCACTGTTTTTTCAGATATCTGTCTCCAGGGGAAAAGAATGCAGCAATTCTGTCTTCATACTTAGCTATTAAAAAATCCCAGCAGATGAAGAAGATGGCTAGGACAGTGATGACAAAGAGCGGCAAAGCTCTCTGAAAATTCAAACTGCAGGCTGCAATAACTACTGCCAAGTATGCTGTCACAGAAACAAGAATATACATGTCAGTTAGGTTGGTCTTTTTAGAAACAGGATCAAATCCTAAATTTATAAGATGCGATCAAAGTCAGGCCTGTGTTTATCTTTTCGGTGCTTTTCTGACTCTCAGCCTAAACACTGAAAAATTTTGCTTTTGTGGTTACTGTTGTTACTTATGAGATATTCATTGATATGAAAGGTGGCTTTCATTCTGCCAAAGCAGGTTATGTGCTTTTGCCAAGGCAAGTTCATATCAAACATGTTAATCACTTGGGGAAATTAAATACATCTATAGAACTTCTTTTTCCTGTGTAAAAAGTACGAATTAAGAGCACGAGTCTTGTTCCGTTTTTCAAAACAGGATGAGTTTGTCCAATAAAACTAGAAACAAACACTTATAAACATATGTCAATTGACTGATTTGATGACCTTGTCAAGTAACTGTGAAGCTTAGAAGTAATTTATTTCATAAAGTAGCTATGAAATTATTTATTTGACAGGTTCACTGCTGATAAACTCTGGCCAAAAAAATATTCAGTTCTTGTAAAGAATAATTTGATTTTGTCTATGGCAAATAAAGAAGAAGGACTACTGATTTTTGTAACCAAGTTGGTTTTTTACGGAATTAATATATAAAATCCTGACATATTCTTAGAACTCACTCACTCTCTTGAGACAGAATATGTCTGTACTATCACAAAGCAAGACAAGATGATGTTATGAGGGCAGGACATTCAGCATGCAAGCAGCACTTTTATAACCCATTCTGGTGTGCTGACACCCATCTCACAGACATATTTGAAGTCTCTGTGTTCCCAGTGTTCAAGTAGGAAGATCTCAAAAACAAACTTGGTAAAGTGGAAGGAAACAAACCAACCTACTTGCTAATTAGGAAAAGGAGAGAGAAGAGTATCAGAATGATTTTGCAGTGCATACTGTCGTAAGTACATTTACTCTAGAAAAAATTTGCTGTGACTATTGAGTAATATGAGTCAGGAGAGAAAACCTTTATTTCCAGCCTGCTGACTTAAGTTCAGTCCTATTTGGTGGCTGTTTTTAATGTGATTTTATGGTTTTGGACAAGTTACTGAAATTGTAATTTTGGAGTCAGCTGGTAATGGAGTAGACGCAAAGTCTGAACTATCCTGTTATCGCAAGTGTAATTGCTAGTCAGACTTTAAGCATGCTGGAAAAGCAGTTTAGCAAGATTTGTGCTTTTGTTATGTTTGGGAATGAAGAGGTTTTGCAATCTGGAATTTTATCTGGAACTAAATTCTTACCTACTCTGAAATACATTCTTAAAGACAGCCAAGAGTTTTTACGTCAGACAAAGACACAGCACAGCCTATAATCTCATACAGGTAAACAAATAAGGCTTCGGCGATCCTGGGTGTAATATACACTGTACCTGTTATTAAAATTCCATAGGCCACATAATAAAATCTGGTTTTATGTTTCTTGCAAAATTCACAGACTTCATCATATTTTTTTTCTAAAAGCCTAGGAAAAAAAAAATTAACAAAGAATAGAAACGTAAGCTTTTGCAGAAGAAAATTGTGTTATATTGGTCAAAATTTCTCCACTGGAGTTCACTGAACTTGGTAAGGGTAAATTTGGATCTCAAAGTGACAGATAAAAAGTGCCTTTTAAGAGGGACTTCTTTGGGTTGATGTTGGACAAGTGAAAAAGAAAATATGGCAGATATCTGATAGGACAATCTGTCATCTATGTAATGGGCCAAAGTTAGCAGGCCAGTTCTGCTACTCTCTGAAGTACAGCTCTTCTGTGAAGAGGTCTGTTAAAGGGATTAACTGAGTAGGTAGTTAAATATTCAGTGTCCATTACTAGACCCACAAGTCTGTCAATACAGCCAGCCCAGGATTGCTATGTCGAACAGTAGTGCTGTTGTAACTGTGAAGGTCTAACATTTGTGTGTGTGTAAAATAACCAATACCCATCTAAAACCTTATTACCATGTGCATAGATGTTTCTGGATTTTTTAAAAATTTTGTGGGTATTACATTAACTTTTCATCTCATCATCTCATGGAAATTCTATTTGTTGTATTTAAATGTAATGCCCTAGTATCAGTTCTTCCAATTATAACATAGTTCACTTTCTTTGTTTTCCTTACTAAAGGTAACAGCATGATTTCACGAGGGAGGTTGAAATTTAGGGAAATAGAAGTTAAGGGAATTAATTCAACACAGATTTTCAATGTTAAATATGCTGATGATGTGGACGTATATCAATCACAAAAGCAGTGGCTAAATAAACACTTTCATATTGTGCAAGCTGGAAAAAAATTTCAGCTGTGGCTCTGTCATCTTGGAGGCACTGTTTTAGAGGCACATCTCTAAAGCAGTGCCTCGCATTCCCAGTCCATAAAGGCAATGTTATATTTAGAGATGCTAATTATCCAGACTGTACTTGTTTGGAAACTAAATGCAGCTGGAGTTAGATACACACTGAAATCCAACATGAATACCCTTCTTTTCTGCACTCAAAAAAATTAAATTAATTTAAAATAAATTTGAGAGAAACAAGAGATATTAATTTAAATTATATCAGCACTCAGAAGAACAGAGCAGGAACACACTCCTTCACAAGTACAAAGAGTAATAGGTTCTCCGAGAAATCTTGATTGCTTTTGATACTTCAATTTCAGTTCTGGGAATTCCTGTTGCTTCACAAATCATAGCACTTTTTTTTTCTAACTCGTAGGAACATTAGGTTATCTACCCAATCTCAGCAGAAAGATTAGCTAGAACAGGAAAAGAAAAAAGGAGAAATGAGAGACAAACAGATGAAAAAGGCAGTTACTTTATAAAATCTATGGTTCATCCATCACCCAAGAAAAGGAAAAAATACTATCTACTATCTGTTACTGCTCCTTATGAGTCCTTTGGGATTTAAAATTGTTACTTTCAGATTACAATTTCTTGTAATTTCTTCTTTTATCTAACATCTCTCTCTCCTTTTTGTTTTATTAATTTAGTCTATTATCACTTTGGTACCAGGATATCTTAAATAATTAGACACATATGTCATAATTATGCAGTTCTGTTCTGAAAGGTGGCAGAAAAAATATGTTCCTTATGAAATATGGCTAATTTACTAAGGAAACATTCTTTTATAAAGTTGATCCTAGAGGCTTGAAATGTAACTGAAGATGTTGAAAAAACAGATCTCACTTAAGCATCTTAATGTGAAATATTTATATACGTCAAAACTATTCTTGCTTGCATTTTGCAACTCAGAAATCAATTTTCTCCTGTGCACGTACTCCGGAAGGGAATGTTAACACCTTGCACTTGTGTAGTGAATCCATGTTATCAACAGACTGATCTTTCAAAAGGGCTGTGTCTCAGACCACAGGCTATTCAGTACTATCTGTTGAAAGAAATCGATGACACATATGAACATTTAGTATGATTTTAAGTATTGTGTCTTTCTTATTGCCTTAAACAGGGTTTGTTATTTTCATAAAAATACTTAATCCTCAAGTAAAATGTAGATGTATGTTTTCACTCTGTGATCACTTGGAAGCAGGGCAAACAAAATGTAGAATTTTCCTCCATTAAAATGTTTTTTTTTTCACAGCTATTCTGTTCTTATTTTGTGCTGGAGTAAATGGCTATACAAACTGAAACACAATAGTGACTCTTTAACTTCCTGAAAGAGACCGCTCTTTAACACCTCTCTTTAATAAACACTGCTCTAGAAATATTGGAAAATAAGTTATTGTACAAGAAGAAAAAATATTGCTCCTTTAATTTGCAAGGCTTTAAAAGGATAGTTCCACAATCACTAACATCATTTGTGAGGTATAATAATTTTAAACATGTTGTGTTTCTGTATTACAAAAATTACAAGGCAATACAAAGGTCTAGGGGTACGGCAGTGAAATTTAGAGCTGTCACTCCAGAAGTAGAAACACTGGCAGCTTTTTGCTTAGGCCAGGATGGAAATGAGTGGAAGACTTACTCATGCAAAAACATATTACCCTTTCAAGCGTGGTTGCGCATCATCTACAGAGGCACGTTTGTTTTCATGCAGATCACTCTCAATATTGATGTATTCATCCCCCTGGAAAGCAGATCAGTGCCAAGATTGTCAGAGGGGTTTATGCTTCTTAAGTAACGTGCAAGAAATCATCCCCACTGGCAGATGGCTGAAGCACTCTCTAGACTTCCCTGTCTGCACTGTGTGCGTGGCTCCAGCTCTCCCATCTGCCACCAACTCTGTGATCAGTATCAGGCAAACCCAGTGTTTAGCCTGGCTGAAGAGTTTCCCAAGCCATCCACACCATTTTCAAAGGGGAAATAAAGGGGGAAAAAATACCAGCATTACTCACAGCTGAAGAGGGCAGGGCCTCATAGATAATACTACTGCATACAGGTGAAAAGCACAAGCTGTAAATAAGCCAGCTTGCCCAGCACCTCCTGTAGACACCCCCTGGTTTTGTTGTTTCTCTCTTTGCAGAACTTTAATGTGATGGAACTTCTGTATACAGAGACTGGTTATATTGAGGCTCAGTGTTTTGAAAATTTAAGCCAATAAATTTATTCTTAAGAAAAACTGCTACCTGAGTCCATATAAACATGGCACTGTTAAAGCTATTGAACAACTACAGGCTGACTTGCCCCCTGCCTGAGGACTGCCTTGGAGCAGCCGGGAGGGACACAACCCCTCAAAGCCGCTCAGCACACACATGGGGACTGTCATGCCCGTGCTGCACCACTTCCCCCGTCCCACTCCAGCGGGGCACAAGGAAGGTGCCTGTCCCATGGCTACTTACCTCCATGCTCGTGGTGGGGCCTGCAGAGTGGCCAGGGCCTGGGGCAGGCAACCATTGTGTTCAAAGACAGCAGTGCATCTGCTTGTGGCCCTCACCCCTCTCCCTCTGGACACCGTGCTAGGGCACCGTGACCAGCTGACTGGCCTGGAGTGTCTGGCCATGACAGGGGTGAAGGCAGACAGTGTTTGCCTGGCCTGGTGGACGTGTCCTACCCTCTTCAGAGGAGCGGCCCACAGTGCCCAGCCACTTTTGGAGCAGTGGCAATCTGCAAGTGAGTTTACCTTTTGTTACTCTGTCACTGTTGTTTATGGTAAGTCAATTCCCCGGTCTGCTCTGGAAAGCAAGGCCCACCACAGACCTTGCCCTGGCCCCTGCATTTTTTCTGTCTGTCCTGCTGCAGGTGCTGCCAGAAGTCCTGGAAAGCCCTCGGTTAGTTGCCAGGGAGAGACTTGAATCACAGAGTCATAGAATGGCATGGGGTAGCAGGGACCTCAAGGATTATTAAAGATCATCGATTTCTAACCCCCTGCCATGGGCAGGGACACCTCCCACTTCACCAGCTTTCTCAAAGCCTCATCCAGCTTGGCTTTGAACACATCCAGGGATGGGGCATCCACAGCTTCTCTGGACAAATTGTTCCAGGGTCTCATCAGCCTCACAGTAAAAAATTTCTTCCTCCTATCTGATCTAAGCCTTCCCTTTTTCAGTTTAAAGCCAGTCCCCCTTGTCCTATGACTACATGCCCTTATAGAAGGTTTCTCTTCCTTATTTTTTTTGTAAGCCCCCTTTAAGTGTTGAAAGACCACAGTCAGTTCCCCAGAGCTTCTCTTCTCCCAGCCGAACAACCACATCTCTCTCAACCTGTCAAGTGTCTTCAGACTTTAATGATCTCAAAGGCGAAACTAACACATGGTGAGACCAGAGGAGTATGTACATGGAAGCCACTGTTCACTGTCCTAGGGAAAGCTCAGCATGAGGCCAGCAGGAGTCTGTTGGTCCTCTTGGCTGCAGTTTTTGGAGTGGGGTGCTGGGTAGCTCTGTGGAGCTGCACTACATGGCCATATTTTCACTAAATTTAATTTCTTTTCCTCTTCGGTCTTGACTGTGAAGTAAAGCAAAGCTGAAAAATGCCTACTATTACTTTTAGTAACTGGCAGTACTCTTCTCAGTGGTTGTAGGAGGTAGGCTTCTCGTCTGAGGGACACTGAGTGCTGATAATATGTAAATGTTATTTATTCCTGAGCTTAAATTTGGAATATATTGCATACCAGTGCTTCTCACAGATTTTTTAACCTGTGTTATAAATTAAGAGAGCCCCAGCCCTCCAGGTTGAAATGCTGTGCTTTCATGTTTGCAGGCACCTACACTCCCTCTGGCACTGTGTCCACTCTCCTGGTCACAGCTAGAAGCTCACGTCCTACAGATATTGCTTTCATCCCCACCATCATTCCCAGTGCCCCCACTTCATGCACTGCCTAGGCCAGGTCATGCTCCCCTATCTCTTTCCTGCATGCCACAATATGTGGCATCCCTGTGCCTGGATCACCCACAGCCTGAACTCTGGCTCTCTGAATTTGTGAAATATATGGTTTGTCTTGAGAATATAACCTATTTTTCCTTTTGAGTATTTCAATTACTAAAGCACCAATCTACATCTTTTCACATTATTTACAATGTATTTAAATATGCTCAGAATATTAGTATGACAATCTCTTATTGTCACAAATGCTTTCCTACAATGACATTAAAAGGTGCTGAGAAAATCTGAAATCAAGAAATCAACTTTGTGTGAAAGTGTGTAGATACAAAAGGAAATTGAAGAATGGATGGAAACCCCTTTTATCTTTTTCAAGGCCAAACATGATATCAGGTCTGGCTCTCGGGCAGTGTTGGCCCTTGCTGAGAGTTACCTAAGGGCTGTGTGGAACATGTGGACTTCTGCCAGCAAAAGGAGACACTGCAAAGTTCATACTGTGAAGACCCTCAAAATTAGTTCTTATGCCTCAGTCACAGTGTGCCTGAGAAATTGTTGGTGTGAATATACTCATCTCTAATACTCTTGCACCAAGTTGAGGCAGAATGTTTTCAGATGAACCTTTCTGTGGGAAATTGGTTTCTCTGAAAAAAATCAAGCTTTCATAGATGCCACTACTTTTCTCCAATTTTCTACAGTTTCAATCAGTTCTGAAAGTCCTTTTTGGTTTTCTTTTTTTAACAATTTCCTTTTTGCTGGCTTTTTTGAAGATGAAGGTATAGGCACCATCTACCACCTTTTCTCTCCTAAGATCTCAGATGCCAATCTAGTTCCCAGAAGTGCTTATCAGAACAATCTAAATGATTCTTTCCATCACTGTATATCTGGAATTAATTCAACTTTGAGAGCAGAGACATTACTTTGGCAGCATGCCTTTGCTGCCTCTGATCATATCCAAAAAACAATGGAAGACAGAAATGAGCATCCTGCATCAAGTATTTCTTACATGCTGCTTTGAGCACTATTACCAAATTTGGCAAGTAGATATGATTACAACAGAATTGAATTTTTAGAGTAGCAAGTTATTTCTGGATTGGGGATGTGAAAATATTAATATTTGACAATTGTAAAATACCTGTGGATTTTTTTAACCTAGCTCTCATGTCTTCACAGTGGGATATTCACTATGTGGGCTTAAACAAACATGCAATCAAAAGAAGTCAAAATGAATGTGTTTATTATTACAGTAATCTGTATTATGTTCTCTTCTCTGGTCAGCTTTATACAGGACCTGTTGCCTCAAGTTTGTGTTTCTCTGAAATTTTCCTGATTTTGGATGTTTATTTAATAATTAAATATTAATTTATTATTAGATATTTAGTAATAGGAGTTCCTGTCTGATTGGAAGATTGTATCTCTAAAACTGGTGATTACATATTCTCTTTTTCCACCTTCTTATGAGATAATGCTTCTATGTCAACTCCTCATTCAGTCTTCCCTCTGATTACCATTTCTGATGCCTCTTTTGTATGAAGCCATTATGACATTAGAATACATTTTTCTGAACCCTACACATGCTGTAATTTTTTTTCCTTAATGTATTTTTCAGAACAGAACTCACTTCCCTGTCCGCTTATATCATTTTAAATGATATTCAGATTTTGTTAGAATATCTGTCTTAGATATATTATTACATTGCTGACATTGAATTTGAGGTTTGCTAATTTTCATGAGGTTATTTGGAAGAAAAAAAACAACCAAAACATACCTGATTAGTATGCACTGTTGTTTTATTTTGCACATTCCTGATTCGCTGTGAATTGTCTCCAAAGCCTTTCAGATTTGTAACATCCGCACCATCACTGTCATTCTAGGACCAGAAATTATATTGGTTCAAATCAGAGGTTGAAAGCCTTTCTCATGTACAGTAAGAACTGATTCATGCTCTGATGCCTGCGCTTCCATGGAAGAAAGTGAATGGGTGACAGGAAATGGCCTCAAGCTCACCGTGGGAGGTTTAGATTAGACATTAGGAAAAATTTCTTCACTGAAAGTGTGGTTGGGTATTGCAACAGGCTGCCCAAGGAAGTGATAGAATCACCATGAAGTTTTTTCCAAAAACCTGTAGATGTGGCACTCTGGGGACATGGTAATTGGTGAACATGCTGGTGCTAGATTAATGGTTGGACTCAATGATCTTAGAGGTCTCTTACTATCTAAATGATTCCACAATTCTTTGTGTTGCTTTACTAGAACAGGGAGCCCAAAACTTGGTGTGCTAAGTTCGGCTGTTCAACTCTCTACACTATTGCCTCAGTCATGGATAGTGCTCATCTAATGTGAATCTGTTGTTTTCTTGGCTAAACTCACATGTCTCCCATGGTGAATTATGCTGCTCGTTGTCTCAGGACTGGTTCAACAAGTTTATAAAAATCCAGCCCTTCTCCTCACCAAGGGCAAAATGGACTATTGGGGCCTTCCCCAATTGTTAGTGCCTTTGCTCTGGTATTTATGCTCCTTACATGGAGTAAATGTGAACATGTACTTCTATTGCTCTTAGAATAACACACTCAGGGTAGCTTTAAAGAGAGGAGTTAGCTTTACCAGCCTGAGAGATGAAGACAGTCATAGCCAGCTCCACTATTCTTATTTTTTTAATAAATTCTGAATCTCTGTTTTCTTGTTTCTTAATGTTTTGAAGGATATGCTATCTCTTTTTAATGGCCCTAGAATGTCTGGTTCTTGGTTTTGTAAGAAAGCTGCTTAAACAAAATTTCAGATAACTTGTATCTGCAGTTGCTCTGAATGTTTTGTATTTCAATTGTTTCTTATGGCAGCAGTTACAGTATGGTCATTTCATTGGGTTTTATTGCATGAAGTATCTCATTATTTACATGGTAATAAACCCAGTAAATTAGTATTTACAACAAAAACCATCACTTCTACATGAGCAATACAAAATAAGCTGAATCATAGTAAATTATGATAAAGACAGCAACAAGCAGTACTACTAGAAATAAATTGAAATTTGCCTTTTAGCAGAAACATGACCTTAGAAGCAACTAGAACAATGCTCAGTAACATATTTTCCGTAAAGAAACTTTGCCTCTAAACTTAACAAAACATTTAAACAAAAAAAGTTTCAGTAAAAGTGTTTCTGTAACTTTGTGTGTCTGGGAGAAGAGAGGAGTTGCAAGAAACTGTTTATTCGAGTGCTGTGGCTTTCATACATCAGTTCCCATGCTTCTAAGCAAAGTATCTTTTTCTTCCCTTAAGAGAGAGGTATTTCTTTCTCAAAAACATTTGCCACTTGTTTGCCTTCTAACCATGCCCTCATAGGAGTTTGCTGTAGCTGCCCCTGCAGTCAGCAACAAATGCAGCTACTGAACACTCCATACAATTAAAAAAAAAAAATCACCAGAAGCAGTGATTAACTGTAGCACTGATCCATCATATATTAAAAATACTACACAGACAGCATAGTGAAGTCAAAGGGATATAGTTCTGTAATTCACATACACACACACAACACACAGACTCCTGAGATAGTGTCTTTGAAGATTTCTATACTTGTTGCTGAAGAAGAAAAAGCAGAGTTGTCCTTGGACTTCTGTCAGTAAATGTGTGAAAACGATAAGCATGCAAGTTGCTGTCTGTGAAATACACAAGTAAAGAATAATCTGTGTTGGAAGAAATCTCTAGAAGTCACTTTGTCGAACCCACCACTCAAGTGTAATAATTACACGAGAGTTTCATTTATAGAGTACTTAAAATATATGAATGTATGAGTAATGTAAGAAAATCAGTCAGAGCATCACATGATTGCTGGAACTCAGTAGCCCACGCTGTAGAATAATAGATTTTTGTCCTTCTCTGTGAACATAAAAAGTCCCTATTTCAACGGATCATATCACATTTCTGGAATATTACTGATTCAGTAGAAACTGGTTAATTACTATTGATAACAAGTTTACTTTAGTAAGACTTCTGTTGACTAGAACAGTCTTTGAATGAGTGCCATAAAGCTGAGTAATTTTCTTATTTCACAACTGATTTTTAAAGTACTGTCTCTTCATTCTCCCCTTTATAGAATTTTTTTGCTTTGTTTGGTGAAAACATGTTATTTAATCCTACTGCTTGAAGACAAAAAGCTATTTTTAATTTCTAATAAGAAAAAAAATATTCAAGTGACAAATAAAACTGCCTATTCCCTTTTCTTGCTTACTTAGTGTCTGAGTTGCTGAAGGAACTCCTCAACAGTCAGTCTGTGCTTATCTCCTACTGTTGGTGATTGCTGTCTAAGCACCCAGCACAGGCAGAAAACCTCTGTGTATCTCATTTACTCAGTATCCTTTTCCAGCTCCCTGTAAACGTCTGGAGAACAAAACACTGTAGGAGAGAATTGGAGTTCAAGCCTTAGGAACTACAGTTAGCACAGTCCTGTTACGAGCACAGGACAGTCCAGCAATATGTAAAGTCACTTCTGAACATTCAATCTCTTGGTGACCTGAGAGAGCAGGAAGTTCACAGAAAAGCTTGGATGGGAAAATTCTCTTTGTTTTAGTCTACAATTAAAGGATTACAGAATTGATCCATCTATTTTGAATGTTTGAAATATGAAAAGTGTTTTGAAGTTGTGCTTCTGATTTCACAAGCTGCTTTACTTTGACTGGCTGGAATTCTGCTCTTGTAAAATATTTGATTAAATGACAAGGGCATAGAGCTGTCTCAGCCGTGTAAGTGGAATGCTCTTTCAGTGTTTGTTTAGTTCCCCTAGATGAGCTGTTCATTCACCAAGTATTGTTGCACGACTACATTCATTGCCTTCCCTGCCATTTCCTCCTTGATTTTGAAAGAGGATGGATTTTGCAAAGAGCTAGTAGCTTCTATTGTGCTTTTAACAATAGCAGACACTCTGGAGTAGATGATGTTACACTCACGCTAGTTAGGGATGAAAACAGGCTGGCCATCAGTGCATCCAGGCAGCTGCTTAAACTGTTTATAGTTTACGGGTGGGTGCTTACATTATGTTGGAGATTAGAATCAGGATACTCAAGGAACTCAGTGGAAAACAGATGCTTCAAAAGCAAATCGTTTAAGTTATAATGTCAGATTTTATTGCATCTCATTATTGTATTTGCCCAGCAGACTTGAAGCCATCTAGTTTACAGTTCAAAACTTTCTTTTCTTTAAATATTTAGTGCAACTGAACACCATTCATCTAGGTTTTCCCTCATGTACTATCTTTTGCTAGCCAGTGCCATGATTCTGAAGGAGTTTAAATGCATTTTAAATACTGAAGAAGAATCTTTTTAAATTAATAAGCACCACACTCATAAATATCTGTCAAATTATAAAACTCTGTGTGGAAGGCAGGAAGGATGAATGTTCATTGTCCATGTACTAAACTACAGTAATTGAGCTTTGGAAACAACAGATAAGAAACAGGTACTGCCAGATTTAAATTTAGTAAGCTAAGTCTTCATGGGCTGTTTTGGAAACGACTGTAAATAAGACTCCCCACCTCTGAGTACATGGTTGTTTTCTTTAAAAATTTAAGTTGTCAGGGTAGGATAGCTGGATAGTATCCTGAAATGTAGGGGTTTTTTATAAAAAATTCCCAAGTATGGCTTTGGAAAGCAAGTTTTGAAAATGTGGAAAAGGACTGCATAATTTCCTGACTGGATTTGGTTAAGTAATGCAGTGCAACACCACCTTCATTTCCAAGGGTAAATATAACAGTGATGCTTATGAAATATAAATTCTTAATAGCATCTGCAGTCTTAATTAACCAACCAGACAAGAGCATCTAGGAAGATACAAGAATGGCAATAAACAGAAATGGCATTTTTTTAGGATATGTTTTAAGCTTGTTCGAATGAAATGGAGTACAAATACTGCATGCATTATGGCAATACCAGTGTCCTATGCAGTGTGAGTAAAAGGCAGAATTTTAAAGCAGATCCTTCCTCAAGTCAGCTTCTTAAGAGCATGGTGAGCTCTGCTACAGAAACAGGTACAGGCTGTTTAATGCATCATAACACTAACAATAGGAGGCCAGTAAACAATAAATATTTATTAGCTGTTATCTTCCCTTTGCATTGTATTTATTTTGTTTGGCTCTGTGTTGCTTTTAAATGTAGGGAAGTTTATTCATCCCACCTACCATTCCTTTTTATGATGCAGCTTTTATCATTCCTTATGGAGTAAGTGTAACTTGATGTTTAATGTTATCAGAGATCTGAATCATCAGAACTGATTAGATAAAAATTTTGCCTCTTAAATGAGGGCTAAATACAAGTTAGGTAAATCCAATCTCAGTTTTAGGGTTATTGTTAGTGATACGGAGTTTCTGAGCAGGAAACTCTGTGGGCAAGTGTAGTGGTCCTCCAGCCAGCAGCCAGTGCCATCAATGAGAAGTTAACTGAATCACCCTGAAGGCAAGAGACACAGTAGCATTTCCACACATTATACGTGACATTATTGTAGCTATAGATACACAATCTGTTATGCTGGTACATAGACACTTGGCAGGAACAATTTCTGAATTGAGGATAATGATTTAAGTTCCTTAAATTACATGACATTTTTAAGATGGAAAAAAATTAACAACCTGAGTGTCTCATTACAAACAGTGCAGCAATCTGTGGATTCTGGCAATGAGGCAGCATCCAAAGCAGGTAACTTCAGCATGTAGGTCTTAACTATTGCATTGGGTTTTATTAAGGTATATACTTCATTACTGAAGTATAGGTGCATGCTAGGGTAAAGCAGCTACTTTAGCATGGGCAGTATGGGTAAAGCTATGTATCTTCTTATAACCAATACAAAAAGCTCACTCGTAATACACTCAAAAGGCTATTGGTAATTGAGATGTTCCTAATATCAAAAAGGGAGAGAGACAAAGCGAGATACAGCAGAGGTGTACATTTGGGGTTTATAGTCTGTTTTCTTTTGAGACCATTTTGAGCTGTTAATGAGGGGGAAAGTTGCTTTTTGGGTCTTCCGGGTACTGGCATTATCACAAGGCAATAATGCAGGACCTACAAGTTCAGTGCTATGTTCAAGTGGAAACTGCATGTGTACAAAACAAGTAGCTGATATTTTGCATTTTTTAAAAATGCAGTTTATGGTATTAACATAACTTCATGCTACATGGATGCATATCCTACCTGAAAGTTAACACCAGTTAACTGAGGGTGTACTACAGTATCATTGAAAACGGTAATGCAGTGAAAATCCTGTCACAGTACAGATGGATGTGTGTGTTCACATATCAATAGCAAATGAGAAATTGGGAAGAGCTCATAGTTATCTCCCTTTGACCATTTGTATGACAAGTCAAAAAGCAGACTACTCTATATTGCAACTTATTAATCCTGTTAGAGTCCCTTTGCAACAGAAAGCACAATACTTCTCATTCTTGACTTAATAAAGATCTGATATGTTCCTTCATCCATCAGTAACTAGCCTTGAGCTGCTTTGTACTACATTGAGAGCTGTTTTGCTAACTTAGGTACTTTACAAAACAAATTACCTAACTCATTTACTTTATCTCTTATGTTATCCCTTTGTGCATTAATCGTTAAGTGGCATCTGAAGGTACCCATGGATACTTAAAATGGTACCTTCACGGATATTTAAAATGGTTTAAATTAAACCTTTTCCAGACAGTTTTATATTTTGTGATTGAAGAAAGAGACTCATTGCTTAATACTGTAAGATACTGTTATTTTGGAGGAATTAAAAATGTTCAGTCTTTGTGCAAGAAAAGCTTAAATACAAGAAAGAGTGGGAAATTATGAGATTGTTTATTTTTCAGTGACTTTTACTGTGAAGTGATTTATTTGTTTATATACAGAAGTCTACCTATTTCCTTCTGTGCTTTCTTTTCTCTAAGGAGTGACTTACATATTGAAACAGAGGACAATGTAAAAGTAAATAGAAATGGCCCAGGTGATCTAGCTGCATAAGGCAGAGGACTAACCCAGGTACTGTGCTCCACGGGCCTCTGAGGCAAAACGTGATTTTCAGCTTATGCCGTTCAAGAGAGTTCAACACCGAGCTTCTGCAACTAGAAACTCCTCCCTTTTTTGAGTTTGTAAGCACAGATTTTGGAAGCTGATGGCACTAACTTAGGCACACATATTGTGTGAAAACACAGACAGGATGAAACCTTCTCTTGAACTGAGAGAGACTCAAGTTCAAATTGCTTGTCTATCTGCTCCGATGCACAGATGCTTTGAGGGCGCTGGGCACACCCAGGAGAATGCCCTAACCACTGGGCTATCATGTTTTAAGAGTTATCTCTCTTGCCTACATTCTGTAGATATTCCCTGACGGGCTTGTCTGTCCGTACAGCGCAATGAATAAATTTACAGAGTGGTTGAATGTCGCTGATGTTATGTAATAGTCCACATGCTTAGCATCTACAAAGATCCTTCTGCATTATTTGAATAGTGTCGGCTGACCACATCCGCTACCCATTTTCTGCTAGCTGAGCTCAGGAGAACGGATCGGAGACTGCAAAGGAGAACAAGGGGCTGCTTTGCTAACATAGCCCTCTTCAGAGTACTTCAGAGCCACTGTCTCTCTCCAGCCTACTCTATTTTGAGCAAAAAGTACAGTGAGCCAGCCAGGCTGCGGGTTCCCAAGTTTCTGTTTGTCCCTTCTCCAACTCCAGTGAAAGCATAGGGATGCCGAACACTGAGAAACAATACCTAACTAGTTTGGGGGTTTTGATTCTTTTTTTGTGGTGTTTGTTTGAGGGGGTTTGTGCTTCCGCTTTTGAAATCTGCATTTTTTAAACGGCTATTAATATTACTTTATGCCCGGAAAATGCAAAACCTTCTGGGTTGGCTCCTTACGTTCTCTCTTTGATCTTCTCGAGAGCAGAACAAGACAATTGCACTTACTTTATGCACGGAAGAATGATATGCCACACTATGATTACATTATTATTTTTCTTATATTATTAACATACATTGCTTAGATGAGTTGTATGTCTGCTGCATAATTATGACCTTCTCTTCAACAGAACTGTAAATGACCTATCCTCAGGAAAAACCAGCAACTGATAAAGCAGATGGGAGCCAGTTGTGAGATCCATCAGCCTATGAAACATTACCGAGTCAGGACACTTTTCAAAGATAGCTGTATACCACTGAGTAGAGCATACTCCTGAATACGTCAGTTATGCTCGGCTTGGTTTTTCCAAGAGCAGTGTACCTTGGCAGGGTATCAGCATGTAGAGTGTTGTAAAATACCTGCAGGCAGTAAGCAGAAAATGCTTTTTCTTTGTTCTGGGACTGAATTAAACATTGTTCAATGTTTTTAAACCTTCCCTCTTCCCCATAAAGCAAAGGAAACTACGCTTACCTGGAAGGCCAAATTGTGCACTCCTGAGTGATCACGGCTGGTCTCCGTCAGCTCCATGTGCTTGGTATGGACAGGAGAGTTTTGGGTGAACGTTGGAAGCTACTTGCAGCACAGGGCAGAATCAGGCGGAAACCTGGTTAATCCATGTACAGGACCGGTATCACTCGAGGCCTTCTCAGGTTACTCTTACTCCCACTTAGCTCCACCTTCTCGCTCCACTGGCACAGCCCCTCTTGGCCAGCATGGAGAAGGGCCTTCAGAGACAAGAAGAGAGGATACCTACACCCCCAAGAAACATATTTCACCTGGGTGATCCTAGAGGCAAATGTGTATACTTATATGCACATGTGAGAAAACCTTCCATACCCAGATTTTGAGAGGCCAACACATTTTTTGTCCTTTTGTACAGGTATTCTCAAGTCATTATTTTTGTGATACTGTTGTAGCTTTATTTTCATAGTAGTTGGGGACTTGACCCAGCAAGAGAAAAAACAAGAATGTGAACAACACTCAAAACTCTGACAAGTGCTGGTTAAGCCACTTTCAGTTGGCATCCTATATTTTATGGCATGGAGTCTTTTGGTTGCCTGTCCACAGATTACTCACCTTCAACTGAAGAGTTTTTCTAATACTTTTCAGGCTTGCTATTTGTAGTATTGCAAATAGATGTTCTTAAAACTATCAACTGGGTCTCTTACCCGTGTTTTTTTGTTGACTATGGACTTTGCGTATGCAGCTTGTTCTGTATAAGTGCTGAAAATACTAGCACTATTACAGACACCAATTTCAGACTGGATTTGTGTGAATATAAATTTTGCCATTAAGAACAGCAAAAATGACAGTGTTCTGTTTCTTGAAAATACAGCAAAGTATATTTATGAATTCATTAGCTGCCTACATTCATAACTTTTTACACGCAGATGGAAAATGTCATGAGTTATGCCTCACCCTGTGAAAAGCAAAAAACTATGCCCTGTTTTACGTATAAAACCAGAATGGATTGGCATGATTGAATATTATATTTGAAATAGTGAACAATTACATGAAAAATAAGATGATGCATCTTTCTGAGTAATCTTCCAACTGTTTTACTAATATTATAAATCATACCGTTGCAATATGTGCTTTCTGAATATTATAACTATTGCCCAAAAGGAGGACTAGCTGGGTGGGTTTTTTTGCAAGGAGTGCAAGGTTTCTAGTGATTTTTAGGTTTGCAGTGTTCAGAATATTTTTGGTAACCCAGGTTTTGAAATCAACATGTTTATTTTTAATTGTATTTGCCCTGTGAGTAAATGAAATTTTCTAATTACTTCTCTCTGCACAATACTTTTCAGCAAGAAATAATTGCAAATATCTTTAACAAGTTTTTATACAATTGCCTGCTGATTTCCTCATACCTCGGCTGCTTTCCCTTCCTTTCTTCCTTCTCTCCTCCTTCCAATTTTGATCATGCTTTTACTACAAGAAGGCAGAGAAAACAAGGCAGTAACTAATTTCCAAATCCAGTCCATGCAATCTTAAAATCTGTAATCTGCATTTTCATGGTTGGAAGAAAGTTCTATCCTCCTAACAATTACAAGACACAAGTACTTTCTGCTATTGTTTCTTATCTTCTGGCAGTGCATTAGATAATTTGTAAAACTGTTTTTCTCATTAAAAAATCTCAGAATAACTGACTCAATAATTTCAGTGTAGTTTCCTCCTTTGAATTATATTTTACATTTGAAAACTCACAGGATATTTAAAACAAAAATATACACACATCCAAGAAAAATCCTGAACTCACTACAAAAATCATGAAATATGTCATTTCTCTGTGGAGAGAGGACCACACATTTAAAGAAAATTAGGTAACTCACTGATATTTTTTGTCATGGTCAGTCAGAATTATATTTAATGTTTGTTTTACAGTGAACTCCTTCCTGTTTCTGGTTAGTTTAAATACTTGAAGACATGTTATGTGTATGAGGGATATTGCATCCCATCATTTCAACTGATAACAAGCCTGGATGTCTGTTTTCTACTTATGTGATTCCTTTGGCTGCAAGAAAGCATTAAAGACTCACATTCTTAAATTTGAGGGTGTTTTCACAACAACAGAGTAATTGCTAGACTGAAACAAATATGTGTTGCCAAAATTCTACTGACTAATAGCAGAGAAAAAAAATTACAATAATCTTAGAATTGTTTCCAAAGAGTGGTGTTAAGAAACTTTATGTTTCATCCCACTATTTCTGCATAAACTCTGGCATCTCTTTATCTTATTTAGAGGAAGACCAATCAAAAGGCCTAATTCTCTCAGTGAATTTCACATATAAATGAGATTTATGTTTTTCCTAGTGTGAATAATTCATGGAGGAAGTTTATTTTCATTTGAAGAAATAATTTACCTGGGTGCTTCTCACTTCCATTTTTAATGGTAGAAGCTTATGAATTTATTGAAAGAATGCTGCTTTTTCAGTTAGCAGGCCTGATAAACTGGGGAAGAAAAGCATTTTATTGTATTAAAACAACAATCTGGAAAAGCAGAAACTGCTTCTCATATACAGACTAAGGAAAACTTAATCATGTATTGGGTATTTTTACAATATTATGTACAGCTGGCACAGTGATCTACTGCTATTTCATCACATAAATGACCAAAACGTAGAAAATTAATAAAATTTTTAATTTTTTTTTTTTTTTTTAAGTTTTGAATATAACAGCTATTTTCTTGAATCCTTTCCTCAAAACATGTGAAGGCGTTTCAGTCATTCCCCAGAAATTTTTTAAGGAAGCTGAATGTTATCACACCCTCAGAGTGTTTTTCCTTGCATTCTAATGCAGATGAAAGAAACAAGAAGTCTTGTTAATAGGAGAGGCATTCAGCTGAGCTGCTTGCTTAGAGGTCTGAGTGGCAAAGAAACGCAATTCTATGGCAAATAAATAAAATATTTTGTTAGCAAATGAAACCTTCCCACTGCTAAATAACTCTGCCATGAAATCCTAGTCACATGGTAAACATTCAGAATATCTTTGTGCTACAAGTAACAGCATAGCAATGCTCAATTTGCTCTGAATTGTCACACAGACCGGCTAGGCCAGAAAGGTTTTTTTGGGTAGTACAAAAATATTAATCAACAGCACTGCTTACTGTACACACAGCAGGCAAATACATAGCAACGTGATTCTTAATAATTTGCTAGGGGCATAGAGCAGATGAGAAGGAGTATGAAGAAACAAGTAAGATCTTTAAAAAAGAGTTAGGTCATCCTGGGTTTTTTCATTGTTGAACTGTGAGAAGCAACTTCATAGTTAGAATCTGTAAAGTTCTAAAGTTCAAAAATTACAAATTTTTACATTCTTAACTGATCTTATTCAATATGCATAATTTTGTTAATATTGCTCAGCTGTGATTTCAAGAACATTTCTGTTAAAATTTTCAAGAGCATTGAGATAAACAAATGTCAACTTTTCATACATGCCCTGAGTAAACTGCACCTCAGAGGAAAGGTGAATGAAAAAAACCATGGTTACCACTGACAAATGGTTGGCAATTAGAAGATTAGTTGCTTTACATTTTGCTATATATCCCAACATTTATGTAGCCAGTCCTTCTTATACCTCTTCTGACTTCTCTGAGTGGAAAAAGATGCCTTCCCTATTTGAAAAGATATGGGCCAAAAAGATATTTTTTGTTAATATCTATAACCCCCAAGCTTCAGGTGCTTACAGTATGGCCTATTCAGTTTTTAGAAACCTTTTCATACCAGTGTCAAAGATAAACTATAACCCTCCACATCATCATGAGAGTAAAGGGTGAAAAGAAGAAAATATTGTCTTGGGGGGGAAAACCCCCACAATTTTATGTGTGTAAAATTGTCCCCTAACACACACTTTTCTTGGAAAATGTGAGTTTGGGACTTGTTTTTATGAAAGGGGAATTTCCAAATTCTCAAGTACCGCTTTTACATTTTTAAGGGAAAAGCAGACCTTGAAAAGCTCTTAACAAGATAAAAACAGTTAAAAAAAACCGCATAATGGTGTCAAGTTTGATGAGATCTGGACTCAAACCCCTGGATGTCCACTTTCAAAAATCATTTATGTCTGTACAAAGTGACTGTAAATGAGGTGGCTGAGTGGCCAGGTGTTGCCTCCGTTTCTCCCAGGTTCTGTTCTGAGTTCAGTTTTTGGTTCTTGCTAGTCACAGACTTTTGTCCAGTAAGTTTCCAGCTCCTACTCTGACTTGCAACTCTCCCTCTGAGATGTTTCGAAATCAGTATGAATTTGAGCAGACTTAGTCTCTTCCTTCCAAGACAAGTTTCTCTTGTCTTGTTCACTTCCTCGTTTTTCTGTGACAGTGGAAATAAAACTTCCCAGTCGAACTAAAGTTGCCCCTTCACGGGAGAGAAACAATGTAAAAGAAGTGCATGATAACAAAAGCAATGAATTAGGGAGAAAAGACTTCTCAGAGGAAAGTCAAGGGCTTTGAGGGCTGTTGTGTTTTACTTTGTGGAAAATACCTGTGTAAAGTTAAAAAAAAATGGAGTCCTGGGCACGTGTTCATTTTTACTTTGTAATAATTTTGCCTTTCTGCAAAATTCCTGTTCAGTAGGATGAAATGCTACAGAGAGTCAACAAGACAGCCAATCACTCCTGTTGTGAAAACTAGACCTCTGAGCTGGAAAGTGAATTACAGGTATCAGTACTTGTTGCACTTCCTGCAAAAGCAGGTGTAACCAACCCTGTTGGGAAATTAATTTATTATTGTGATATAAGGAAGAAATTGTAATTCTTTCTGTAATTCTAGTAGTGTAGCTGGCATGTGCAAGGACTGAGTATACAAAGGTGTGCCTCTGGACGTACGTGTAGTGCTTCAGGGGAACTTCCCACCTTGTTTCTGTACAGATGACAGAGTGGCCTCATTTGTGACAAATCACTTCACGGAACTCCTAGCTTGCTTTGTCTCAAAGCAACTGCCAAGCTGACACGGGACCTCCCCAAGTGCTGGATTTCCAGAAGTGCCAGGCGTTTTGCCGGCAGCCCCCATACGAGGCTGAGACAAGTTGATAGGTGTTACGTGCACATTGAGATGTGTCAATGGATATCCTGGGTGGAGAAACTGAATAATCCTGGGAGTTCCTGCGGGCAAGGCAGCTCCTACCGCAGTGAAAAAAGTTGACCAAAAGGTGCATAGATAAGAGAATTTGAATAACGACTAGAAACTGCATATGTAGGAATAGGAAGGTAGAATAGTCTTTTGTCCAACTGCCAAGATAATTAGAATATGCTTTGTAGGTACTTAAAATTAGCCCATAGCAATTTATCATGCCCTTATTAGGGTAGTTATCCTGCTTACAGGACTAAAATCTAGCAGGATCACTAGGGTTGTAAAAATTTATCTAAAATACAATTCAGGAGTCTGACCTGATCCAGTGAAAATGCCATTGCAACGCTTGCAATGGGGAGTCCTGCACCATCTGCATACTGACTGACAGCCTTGCTTGAGAGATTTGGTTCTCCATTAAAGCATTACCTTATCAGTAAAAAGACCACAGGAAATTATTTTTGTAACTAGCACTCTGTCTGTGAATGTACAGGTCAGAGTGTTCTTCCTAAAACAAAACATTTTGGTATAAACCAACATAAATTATTACTACTTGTTTAAGAGTGAGATGAGAATCTGACAAGTTAGTGGTTTGTTTTTTCTTCAGTGCTTGTCGTATATTTGTTTTTTGCTGTTACAATCCAAACAATGATACTTACCTACTTCATGAACTATTTTTTACGTAAATAAATAGAGATATACTGCCAGTGCAGTATAAGTTTGGGTATAGTACCGACTTTCAAGCTCTAGCAGCATAAATTAACATTTTCCTTATGATAAAGAATTTCAAAAGAACTGAAAAGAGGACAGCCATAGATCAGAAATCTAAAAAACCTGAGCAAAAGTTCTGAAAGTGTTTAGATGTTTGTCTACAAGGAAAAACTATACTCATAACACTAAACTTATTCTTCTGTGTGATTATTGCTTTCTTTGCACACTTAATAGGGTTTCTGGAGCTTGTAACTGCAAGAGGATGTTGATAAGCAGGAGCTTAAACCAGTCAGTGTGAATCCTCACTGGCTGGGTAATGAAGAGAAAGTCACAAAAAATTCTGTACTTACGTTCCTTACATTTAATGATAAATCACTCATTGTTATTGGGATCCAAGGTAATTTAGAAACTGTGAATGTACAGTGCTCAGTGTGGTTCCCTGTGGAGACACTCATTAGGCAGACAACAAAGATTCACTGCTGTAATGATGGCAACCAGCAGTTTATAGAGCTGGAACCATGCAATGAGGTTGAACATTTTTACACGGAACTGTAACTTTCACCTGCAGTCCAAGTTACTAAGATTTGGAAAGCAGCAGCACTGATGAGAGGTTTAACCTTGAAGTCTCTGTAAGACTGTCTTAACTGCCAGCAAATGGTCTTATCTTTTATTTTTTTAAAACCATCACCTGGTCACACCGGCAGTTCAGCAAGCTTCTATTTTCAGAATAACAGAGCTGAGGATTGTGCCCTAATTTACAGCACCTCTAACATCAGGGGCTCCTTAATAACTCAAAAAAAAGTCATTGGGGCGTAGAGGATTAGGGTGCATGCTACTCTGTGTACCTTTAATTTAGTGTACTAGTCCTTTCATCTAGGACAGATAACAAGGCCTATTCAAGGACGTGAAGTACTGTATTAATACAAGCTCTTACTGGGCAAATTTCTTACCCATTAACTTTTACTTTTCATTTGTCTGTCTGTTTGTTTCAATAGAGTTTTGGTTTTTTGCTTGTGTGATGCTGATACTTCCTCTGAGAGAATGGCAAATACACTACTCATACACTTCCACTAAACAATCCTACTTTAATTATATACATAAATTTTGGTAGAATGGATGACTTGGGAGCAAGGCGAGCACACACTGAGGTTTTGAATTAATATTCCACAGGCCTACAGCAAGAACAAATCTTCAGAAATGAGACCAGTATGGAGGATAAAGTCTTGAAGACAAATGAGGTTGAATTCTAAGTTACTGTGCTAAATCTCTCCTTCATGCTGGTTCCCTAGGTGCACTAGAGATGATACAGCATCTCTCTGCTTGATGCAATGGGAACACCCAGCGTGATTCTATTAAAGGTCATTTCTCAAGTGCCGAATGCAATTTGAAAGAAACAGAAGCATGAAAACCTTTTACAATAAGAATCCTTTGAATATCAGGAAGATAGTTCATTGAAATACTTAAATATGATTAAGTACCCTTTTATATTTTTTGTATCTGTGTATTTTGCATTTATTGACCAGATGCAGACGCTGAAGTAAAATATGCTTCAGAATAGAAATTAGATTCCTGGGTTCTGAAATACTACACCAACCAAGCACAACATGTGCACTCGGTTTCAACTCCAGGGCATTTTTTAAAAGTGCTGCCTCCAGAGGAGGGAGAAGCACGATTTAAAATGATCTTTTAAATTTTTAATGGGTATTTAGAAGTTCAAGCCTTTGCAGCAGCTGAGAAGAGTTAAGGGAAGAGGTCAACAGTGGCTAAATAGCACTCTTAACATACCGCTGTTAACACAGCTAAAGCTGTTATCATCTTGATAGCTTTCAGGGAGTACCTGGCTTAGAGAACAATAGGGGGACATCTAGGTTGCCCCAGCATTATAGCAGTGTTGCCCAGACCAGTTCTTCTAGCCAAAATCAAGTCGGTCTTGGAGCTTGGAGATGTTTGTGCCCTGTGTCATCTCAGCAAGACCCGTTCACCTATCCCCTGCACTGTTTGCTTTGTCTGGGAAACAGTCAAACTCATCTTGCAAGACAGCCAGCCTGGAATTACGCATAAGAATAAAAAATGTGTGTTCTAAGCACAGTTTATATAAGCAGTTGCAATCTCCCACTCCTCACTAAGAAATTTGGGATATTCATTTAAGGTCCAAGAGACACAAAACTACATCTTGTCTGTCAAGGCAAAGGGCTTAACAGGGCATAAGTGGATTTGGACAACCAGTACCATAAATTATTCCTCCTTTTGCCAGTGGATCCTGTGTTTGTGCAACTAATCTGTTAGTGGGAAATTTATATTTGCAGTCTCATTTTTGCAGCTCTTGTTTGACTATACATTAAAAAAATCCAAAGGTTATTACAATGTTTCTGTACCACAGGCTGTATGTACTGATGGTTCATTAGTACACTTTCAGCTAAATGTTTCCTGACCTAATGACCTTTTGAATTCTTTTAAATATACTGCTTGATAGAGTAACTTGTTCATGAAACTGACACAACATAACCTAAAGACATTTTTTCCTTGCTGACAGAAAAAAGCATACTCTATCTCGCTTCACCTTATCACTAGTGTAATTTTTCTTCCAGCTTTTTCAACAACAGAGTGCTCTCTAGCAGATTTATGTGACCTAGACCCAAAGACTGATGACACACAACAACATTGTTGCAGAAGAATTGGCTACTCTTTATCTAGCTTGTACTAAAAACACTTTTGAAATTTGGTGATAGATAAGTACAAAACTTCTACATAGAGAATCCTGTTCACTTCAGTCTTCTGATTCCCTATATAGTTACTTTTAATTTTGGCAGGCTTCTTACAGGTTGCAATTTCTCTGCATGTCTTTAAATTCCACATTTCATCCTGTATAGGTCTACGGGATCCTTGAATTTTACTGGTGAATAAATGAGACCTTTTTATGAAGTAGGTGAGAGTGTGCCATAAAGAAAGTCAAACCCTAATCCTTCCAGGATCTATTTCCAAACCTTAGTCGTATACCCAAACCGAACACAGTAGAGTGAGTCATGTTCAGTATGTATGAGGAGTAACACCTAGCTTAAAAGTAGAGAACGGAAAACAAATTGTTTACCATTGGACTAAAAAGTACATAATTACTTTAGAAGCAGGAAAGAATTGCAACCTGAGGGCAAGATGTTCTAGTTAATTATGGAACCGAGTGCAGAACATAATGAGAGAAAAGATATTGTGTGCCAGAAATCTAGCAATTGCCAGTTGAATAATGAATGCCACATGGGGAAAAAAAAGCAAATAGCTTGTCACGTCTCCCTTTAACCACTGAAAAAGTACTTGCTACTTCTTTTTCTATTCTTGCCTTCTTTTGTGGACTTCTTTCACATTAAACAGGCTGTCCACTGACACCCTCTGGAGTTGCTAACTACCATCCAACAGACCTTCTATCAGAAAAGCTGACTCTTCAGGCCATGCCTAACCAGTAAGATAAACCCTATACATCTGTTTCTGACTGAGTAGCCAAGTCCTCTAAGGACAGCTCTAATTATTTGTGATGGATTATTCATTTTACAAAGCTTTACGCTTAAATACTTTAAAATATATTCTAAAATTCCACTGGAAGCAAATTACCTTGCAGAGCTGTCTTGCACCAGCTGTATATAAGATTAATTGTTAGGCAGCATCAAACCACACTGTGTGGGAATCATATTACAGTCCTCGTAGTGATTGATGTGTAGAACTATGAAAGGTTAGGTGCAGTTCCTGACCCCTTTCTTTCTTGGAAAGGGGAAACAAACTCTAATAAATTATGTAATTTTAAGCAGAGGAGTAACATTTGTTGGTAGCAGAAATACAATGAATGTGTGGCGCTCTCCAGATAGGCCACACACCAGAGACTGTCAGAGCAGGAAGTCTCTGTTTAGCCTAAAGTGACAGTGTTAGCAAGCACTGGTCTTTTGAGCTGTCGTTCAGGTCTGCATAGTGAATGTAAGCATTATTTCTCATACGTGATTATTCATACAGATACCCTGATTCCCTGATGAAATAACAGAACAAAAGTATCTGCTCCATGCATACTGATAGATGCATTCTTTAGTGTACATTCAAATCGGTTTTCCCGACAAGAGTCAAAGTTTGACTTGAAAGATAGTGCTAGATCCCCCTGCTGCTTGTGAGAACTCCCAAATGGGGAGGTCATCCTTGGTCCCAGATCCTCTGTGGAGACACAGGAACAGCCAACTCCCTGCCCACATCCTCTGGTGACACTGAAATCCCACCTTCTGTTTTGCTGTGGTATCTACTACTTGGATTAACAGTAACTCTCCTCTTTTTAACACTTACATTAAATCATCCCTGTCTTGTTTATATCTAGCCTTCCTAAGTAAGGATTTTCTATCTTGGTCAGTATAAGGATCTCAAAGCACAGCTATGGCTCAGCTATAGTAGTACAAATTACTATCATACTGGTAACATATACACACAGAATAATTAACCCACTGCTGCCTATAAAATTGTAATCTTGTTAAGAGACTTGGATTCCATTTAGACATATTGATTATCTGATTATCTTCCTATGCCATATTCAGACTTTTAGTCTTCATCTTTATGCCTTATACAATATTGAAGCTATGTATTCTATTTCATCTTTTCTATGTTTTACCTTGGTCGTTCCATATAGTCATATTTCTGCTTTAATCTCCAGCTTTACTTATTGTAAATTCCTCATAAGTTCAGTTGGCTTTCCTAATCCTTTAATTTCACCATTTCTTTCATCTCTCTCTCTGCCTTTCAACTTCCTACACCCTGCCCTGGTGCTTCCTAAGCTTCAAGAAGTTGCACAATTTCTGTTCACCATTGGTCTTCTTCGAGCCTCTCTGAAGACAGTTTAACCAGAAAACTTTCCTGCTCCTGCTTTTTGTACTGATTATTGTTGTTTAAACCCAATTTCCTCAAAACTTTTATTTACATTGCTTGTATAGTAAGTTACAGAGTGAAAATTAACATGAGCAGAGGACACACATTTTTCTGATGATTGCAAAGGACTCCTTGTACATTACCTTTGTACTTAATGTACTTTGTACATTTAAAATAATAAATCATGAAAATTTCAAGTGTTATTATTTTTTTAATGAGAAGACATTCCCTGCCATTTTTACGAATCAGCCATCTAACAAGATTAATAAGAATAAAACTCAGCTAGGGCTTCTCTTTTTCACTGAAAATCACTAATTTTCAAAAATTACATACATTCAGTTAGATTTTGTTGAAATTGAGCAATAAGATCAAAAGATAAAGAAGGGAAAGGGGTTTGGTGCCAGTGCGTCAGAGGGCCAGGCAGGCAGTCAGTGCAGGCAGAGGGCCAGGTATCATCTCCCAGGTAAGCAGGAGGCAAGAAGGGATAAGGCCCAGGAGCTGGTCCCTGACTTTGGGTTCACAGTGCCTGGGGGGTCCCCAGGGGGCTGGGGATCCTTCTGGATGTTGTAGGGTGTTGTTGCACTGTCAGTGCATCAACTGAGACACCCACATTAATGGCAGCCTGTGAGGGTGCTGGCAATGATCCCACATGTTTAAGTATGCTTCCTCCTGAAGCTCTTGCCAGCACACCTAAGTTCTGAACCAAGAGAAAACATTTAAATTCAATTTTGAGGCATTCCAGGAAATGGAATAGGCCATAGAGCTGGAGAAGCCCAGACATGGGGAGAATGATTTCCCATTCTGGCTACACTTTTTAAACTCTAATGCATCTCTGTTGTCCCCAGGAGGATGGGTTTCCATTGACCTGTACATTCAAATTTGTTAACCGTTTGACGTTGTACCAGAGGGACTTGTATGTGAGCATACACAACCGATGGATGCTGTGTGTTAACAGCATGGATGCTGTTAACACCCTCATCTCCATGTGCAGATGTAGATGGAAGAGTCTGCGCTGCAAACAGGTCTGTTGGACACTTGATGGCAGTATTTGCTCTGGGTTCTTCCTCCGGTAACTCTATCAGCTCTGTTTAATGCAGTCTCCGGAGAGCTGTAGGCATTTTGGGAAGGGGGAGCAGGGCGGAAGGGAGTCACAGAAGAGGAGTGGAAGGACAGTAAATATGATTTAGTCTCTTCAGTCCTAATACCGCAGCTGTCAAAAACGATTTTCCTTTAACTATTTCATTTTCCTAGTTATTGTTGACTTTCTGCCTTGGGAGCTCTCACTGACCCTGTCTGTTCGATCTCAGGACAAAAGTTATGTAAACAGATTTGAAATCTATCACAGTGCAGCTGATAACATTGATCTGGTTTCTATTGATTAAAATTGAAGATAGGATTGTTATGACAGCATTAGCCTCCAATAATTATTGTCTTCAAGGGACTACAATTCTTCTGCTGTGGCTGAAGCACTTGTCAACTTGCAGGTACTGTAGAATATCTCTGAACAGGTGAGTAGGTGAGAGCAGTCCCCAAGTGTAATGAGCAGCCTCCTACACAGCTTCCTGCTGATTCACCACTGGTAATACTTTTGGAAACAATTACCTGAGAGTGGCTAGCCTGTACAGATGACCAAACCAATCCCCTGCTAATGCTGCACACAAATGGCAGAGGTAGAAAGGTAGCAAGAAGCCATCTGGGGGGAGTTGGCAAGTGCACCCCACCCAGCTCAATGCAAGGACTGCGGTGAACAGAAATGTATAAACCACTTTAGCACATATAGTCCAATACCTAATTTCAACCCCTTCTGTGTTCTGAAACTTGTATCAAAACTACATTTTTGTCAGATAAAATTTGTGTAAATGCCTGTGTTTCAGTTTTGTTTTGGTTTTGTCTGTTTGTTTGGCTTTTGTACATGTGAACAGCAGATTAAAGTGGTGCCACTAGTGAAAGCTACATTCTGATGCTCCAGTAAAACTGAGCAAAGGTTCTGGGTAGATATTTTCTTTCCTTAATGCAATCAGCTTTTTACAGTTAATTAGAACAAAAAAAAAAACTTTAGGGTCCCCCTCCTCCCAGTTTTGGTTTTGCTTTTCCTGCTTGTTTCAGAGGAGAGAATCTGTTGGTCTCATGAGATAGTTTTTACAGTATGCAATAAATTCATGTTATATTATGGCTTTCTTCATGAGGCTGACAACTCTGGATTTTTGTCCTAAAAGATGACATCAGGATTTTAAAAAAATCACACTAGAAAACAACTCAGTCTCCCTCAAAAGCTAAGAGAAGTCTTTAGCTGATATAAAACAGTATATATTTAGTATTGCTTGCTTTTACAAACCTGATCCACTTAGTAATAATTTTAATGATGAGGCTGGGGGATTTTCATGTCCAGTTGAGTCATCCTTCCATATGTTTGCATTTCAAAAGCAATGAACAGAAAGCAATGAACTCCCTCTTACTACATGGGAAGTTAAATCTCTTTCTGATAGTTGCTGCCTTTATCAAGCTGAATTATTCCTCATCCCCTTGAAATTCTTGGTAATAAATTAATAATTTATGCTAAGTGAAGCAGTACTGCTGGGAGCTGGGAGTTGAACTAATCAGAATTCAAAAGTTACAGGGCCTATTGAAAACATTTGCTGAAATCACTATGGCTCCAGGAGATACTAAGATGTGTGTGTGTGCGCGTGTGTGTGTGTGTGTTTGGAGAGAGAGAGAAGCTTTGGCCCCTTTTTCCTTTCCCAAATGAATGACTAGCAATTGCTGGATTTAGGAAGACAGCAGTGCACTGAGTAATCTTGCTCAGAACACGCTGGCAACTGAAATTCCCCCCCATGAAAATTTCAAAAATATTCTCCCTGTTTGGAAAAAGTAAATCAGTTTTCCAGCATTTTCGGTGGGATGAAGAATTTGAGGACTTTTAGTTAGCAGTGATTAAAGTAATTTATTTAGGATATAGTTTTAGAGGTATTTTATTATTTCCTTTGAGAGTCCACATTCTGAACTTAATGACTTGGCTATGAGTCTCCCAGGGAGAAGTCAGCTGCCCTGAAACCTACAGTTGAGGCTCTCTCCAGCTCTAGATACCTAGTAGGAACCTGATACCACTCTACAACTGCAGCCCATTGTGGTTCCCTGAGCTAGCTGGTAGAGTCCAGAGAGGACACAGCCATGCCTGTTTTGTTGGACTCTGTTAATGAATATTTCCATTTTTAAAATTATAGTTTAAAAAATTATATAAAAAGCCATTTTCCATAGAAACTCCTAGCCAACTGTTTTCAATAGACAGGTCAATATTGGAGATACTGGAAAGACAACACAGAAACAGTGATTGCCGTTGTCTCCCAAGGCACCACTTCTGGAGAGTGGATTATTGCTTCATACTGGAACTATAATGACAATGGCCATTGTGAGACAAACCCACATAATTTATTAAGACCCATTATACATTTATACCCTGGTATCTCATTTAATCTTTTCTTTCTGTCCTCCCAAGCGAGTCTACATAGCCAAGCTCCTGTTGCCCTGGGTTGCATGGGTAGATCCTGGGTTGTTACATTCCAAGGCACTGATGCATTCCAAGGATGAGCTGTAAAAAACGAGATAGCTGTGTAGTGCATATGCTGTAGGTGACAGGAATATTTTTGTGAAATACAGCCTTTTTCTCGATTTAGTCAGCTTCTCCACTTTCTAGTAAAACAGGAACTCTCCCCCCATGTCTGGTCCCTCCACCCCTCTTAACACTCCAAATCACAGAAAGTACAAAGCTGTTCACTGAGAAAAAGATTAATTGCTCTAGTGAATAAAAAATTAGTCAGGTACCAGCAGATGGTGCTCCAGAGTATGCAATGCTATTTGCTGCTTTACCCAAACAGAAAAAATCCATTGCAATTTAATGGTAAAAAGTATTTTTGGAGGGACTGTCCCATTTTCTTCTTAAGGGAGTGTCCCATTATCTTGAGTGCACAGATGATCACTTCATTTGAAAAGATGTCCTCTATATGTAGCTCCCAGTAATTTAAGCAAAAAGTGCAAAACCCACTCATAAAAAATGGCTGCAAGATTTCAAATGTCTTGGATAACTTAATTTACTTGAACACAGATTCTCTTTAGTGCCTCTAGGAAATATAGAAATAATAATAGAAATAAATAATTGAACGTCCCCTCTCCCCCCAAACAATAGAACAAAAACCGATCAAACCAACCCAAAGAGAAACAATTCAGAGAATGGAGGCTAGAATATCTGCTGTGCAAATATCAGTCCTGAACTAGTTGTTTGCTTTTCCACTTTCACAAACAGAAAATAATCTACAGATTTAAAATTGTGGGGGGTTGGTTTTGCGTTGCAAATTTTTGTGAGTGGTTTTGTTTGTTTCTTTGTGATTTTGTGGGTTTTTTAAAAATTACTGGCGGTGGTGGTGGTGGTGATGTTGGCTTGAGTTTTGGGGGTTTTTTATGTATGTTGGGTTTTGGTTTTGAGGTTTTGTTTTTGGCGCTTTTTTTAGCTTTAGGATTTGCACAGAGGACCGAAAGCAGCAGCCAGAAAGCAGAAAGCTTTGTCTCCCTTGTCAATTAAAAACTGGCTTGGATCAGCAGAGAAGAGTTGTGTTCTTGCAACCACCGACTCACCTGTTCATCAGCACATCTATACAAATGGCAAGGCAGGCCTTTTCTCCATATACAGACTTCATTTGTCTAAAGGCACCCTTAGTAGTCTGGTTAATTTAGTTTTATAGATTCCTTTAACCTTAGATGTTAAAGGAGCAGCAGTGTTGCTGAAATAGTCTAAATGTCTGGTCTAAATGTTGAGATAAAATTCTCGTCTGAAACTTGATCAGGATTTTAAACCATGTGTAGTTCAAGAGATGTTCATCCTAGACTTTCTTCTAAATTTACAGTGATCACTCAAAATTCTAGTCCGGGTTTTGTCTCCATTCTACATCAAGAGCAATAGGCTTGATCGCTTTGATTTTGACTCATATTTTAATCTAATGATTACAGTTAAGACAAGCAATACTTAACGTAAATCTAAGTCTTCTCTACACTCATTTGCCCCAGGCAGCATTATAATTTTTGATTATAAAAGTGTTGAAATATTTGATCTTCATAGTGTAATTTCAAAACCAAGTTCTTGAAGCAGTGGTCAATCACTGGGTTACTTACATATGCAATCAACAGTGAAACTCATAAAGACATCAACAATGGAAGTATTTGCTCTTGAACTTCAGGAGAGAAGCTGTGAGAATATTGAGTCCAAAAAATATAAAGCAATATGCAAAAAAGTCAAAGCAATATGCAAAAATTTCCTTGTGTCAGGCTGTGGCCCTTTACCCTATTATGAGATCCTTCTTACTCTGATCATTGTGACTCTGGTCCCAAGGATCTCACTGTGCCTAATTACCATGGGTTTACCTAAGAAGTAAGACTATGTTTCATATGAACAAGGCTGTTGCAGGTTTTCCTACAATTAGTAGGAATTTCCTTCAAATGATACCCTAACCTGCCCTATTGGTTCTATAGCTTCACTGACACAGAGGGGCTACCTTGCCCCTTTTTGTTCTATGAAATTCTCTTTGCTCCCATATAAGGCAAAGCCTAGGAAGTATGAATCCTCTTAAAATAAATAAGAAAAAACCCAAAATACCAAACCAAAAAACCCAAACCAAAACAGGTTGGAACAAGCTTCTGTGATTCTACAAACTGTGATTCCATTAGATGTCTTTTTGATTTGGGGTACTTGTATGTGGATTAAAAAAGCTGCACTGCTATGATAAAACATACCGAAGTAATATAAGTTTACCTTGTCCTCCCAAAGTGGTTTTAATGTATTTTGTTTGTGGTATTGCAGGCCAGTTTTATTTTGGATGAAACATCATTTGCTGTAACTTTCTATTGCATCAGAGATTGTTTGCTATGGTTAATTTGATAAAAATGTGATTATATATCTACACCTGATTCAAATCAAATTCATAATATCTGGTAATTCAGTAGTTTAGAGCTCCAGTATTACTGATTCTGAAACTGGATTTTATTTTATGGACAGATGTTCCCTTTTGAGTGCAGCAGCATCAGCTGTAGATGTTATTGTTTGCTCCCTCTGGAATCTTTCTTGGATGGTTTGAAATTTCCGCCTCCCACAATTGTGTCTTGTTAAACTGGTCCTGGAATACTTCCTAACTCAGATCGGGCAAAATAAACCAAGTTAATTCAAACTATTATATGAACTGTTGAAATTAATGCAGCTGGTTTTCTGGCAACGAAATAGGAATCATTCACACACACTGCTCTTCAAGGGTGAAAACCTCCAGCAAGAAAGCAGTTGCTAGCAGCTGGGGTGTGGAATAAGAGAGTCTTAAAGTAGCACATCTGTGAAGAGCAAAGGTGTCTCTGCAGTTTTTTGTCTTTAATTGAAAGACTTATCACCTCATTAAAGACAAATTGTAAGTGAGCTAAACACTGAACCAGTATGAAATAAGGTAGTAATTACTGTAATGTTCACATCAAATTGTTCTTGAAGGATAGACTGTTTCGTGCTCTTCTGGCATATTCTCTGAGAGTACTATGAAGAGCTGACCTGATGCCACTTAAAATTGAGAAGTCAAACCAATAAATATGAACACCTGGAAGTCACAGGTGTGGTGCAGGACTGAAATATAAACCCTAGAGCTGTAAGTCCTTCTCTCATTTTATAGTATGTAAGGGCACTGTGTATTTCAGAGCAGTGCTCCAGAAAGTCTGTAACCTGAACAAGTCAATAGGAAATACCTGAAAGCAGTGGTGTGGTGAAATTTTATCACTTTAAGGAGGGGTTGAGGAGTTGGTAGGGGCTATCTTAGTATATTAGACTACCCTCAGTGCTTGATGTTAAAGGACTCCTCCATGTAGAGAGGTTTGGTACAGGTCCTCAACATGTGCTCCTCAACTTTTTGCTTGTCTCCAACAAGTTCTTTTCTCCTGTGCACATATTATGATTGGGTAGAAAGTATAAAATTTCTTGGATCAAAAAGAGGTAGCTTACTATTCAAGTTGGTAGGAAAAAAGGATGCCAGTTCATATTCCTAGCTTTATCTGTATGTTTTCTGATGATGTGTAACAGGGTAGGTTGGATGTTTTCACAGTTGGAATCCCGTCAGAGGAGGCTTACAAACTGGTTCTGTGCCACCTATGTGACTGCTTTATTTGCTGGCTTATTACAAAAATGAGGTGGCCTCTTTTGGCTGAATTTTGAGAGAAAGCAGTGAACAAACTTTGGTCAGTGTCTGTGTGTAAGAAATGTACTTGCAACATCCAACTGGACAGGACTCATCAAAGAACTCTTTCTTGTATGTTTTTGTGGCAGTAAGACAATCCTAGTCAAGTTTAGAAACAGAACTGGTAATGTCTTACAAAGTTTCATGTCAAACAGGATAGTTAATATACCTTTCCTAGCCTTGTTTTCCCATCTGAATGGAAATTCAGATGTGGATACATTCAGCCCAGATTCTGGCTATAAATCCTGCTTAAGCATATCTGTAAGACAGATACTCCAGCAAGGAGTTCTGATTTTATACTAGTGTTATGCACATTGAGCTGAGCAAGATGAACAAAATGGTGCAGGTTTCTTGTCTCAAAGACATATTTGCAGCTAGAATGTATATTGTACTCTTTTAGTCTTCTCCCCCCCTATCCCCCACAAATAGTCTGGTATGACCTTAAAATCCTTTGATTCCTTGCTTCATATTTATTTGCTTTTCTTGAATTGGAGGTTTTCCATACCTACACCTGCTCTGTTCTCTTAAGAAACATTAAACACTGTATTAAAATTCTGAATTTATGGTTGCCCACAAATTTCAAACTTGGAGACAAATAACAGTATAGCCTTAAAATACATCATTGTAAAAATGTAATTAGTAGAAATGTGGAGAGGTTACTGATAAACCATCACAGAAAAAAGATGAATTGTGTTCTAAAGTATGTATAAATAATAGGAACAGAACTGTATTTCAAATATTAATAGATTATTGCCATCAATAAACAAGGGTATCAATCTCACACACTTACTATAAATTACATCCATTAGGTCTTTCTTTGTCAAGCACATAAATCCATACAGTCTGAGCATGTATCAGTTTTTCAATCCATAAATATATTATGTAGCAGTTCTCTTTGAGGAGATAATGCTTTGTTCAATATTCTGTTAAAATGTCTCAAATGAAGCAAATGGGCTTGCAGGTCTTATTTATGGAGGCTCAGGAGAGCAAAACATAAAACATCCAAGTAAAAACACTTGCAGGCTCAGAGAGCACAGCACCATAGTCTTCTAACCAAATTGAGAAACTGACTGGGTTTCTAGATTCATGCAACTTGCTGGTCTCTGAGAGAATCCTGACTATGTCAGAAAATTTACCCTGCCAGAAAAAAGGAAAATATAAAAATGTTACCTTAAGAAAAATATTTTTTTTACATTTTCCTGTGATGTTATTTTGCTGTATCCTGGTAGCTGATATAGAAAGACCAGATCAAGATGGCATAGATTTAATTTTCTATTCGAATTAAGGCTTCTCCCCACTCCGAATTGATAGGACTGATAGCTCAACTGCAGTGCATCTACACCAATGCACACAGCACAGACGACAAAGAGGAGGAGCTGGAAGTCATTGACACAGCTGCCATCATGGAAACAGGGTGGGATAACTTGCACAATTGAAGTGCTGTGGTAATGCTTCAGAAGGGATAGACAATGATTGAGAATCGGTAGGGTAGCCCTGTTTGTTAGGGAATGTTTTGATTTTCTAGACCTTAAAGATGGTAACAATAAGGTCCAGTGTTTATGGGTAAGGATCAGGGGGAAGGCCAGCAAAGCAGACATGCTAGTGGGGTCTGTTAGAGACCACCCAACCAGAATAAAGAGGCAGATGAAATATTCTGTAAACAGGTGGGAGAAGCCTTGCGGTTGCTGGCCCTTGTTCTTGTGGGGGACTTCAACTTACCAGATGTCTGCAGGAAACAGACAGCAGCAACAGAGCAGAGTGGAAATGGTCTAAGAGGTTCCTGGAGAGTGTGGAAGATAACTTTCTGATGCAGCTTGAGAGGGAGCCAGCCAGGGAAGGTGCTCCGCTAGACCTGCTGTTGTTACTAGACTGGTGGGTGATGTGGTGGCTGTCTTAGGCCCAGCAATCCAAAATGATAGTTTTTGATTCTCAGAGAAGGAGAGAGGTCACCAAAGCCACTGCCTTGGACTTCTGGAGGGCACGCTTTGGCCTGCTCAGGACGGTGGTTGCAAGAATCCCTTGGGAGTCCTTAATAACAAAGGGCTCCAGGAAGGCTGGACATTCTTCAAAAAGAAAATCTTACAGGCGCAAGAGCACACTGTCCCCATGTGCTGAAAGATGAGATGGTAGAGAAGAAAACAGTCTTAAATGAATAGGGAACTTTCATAGGAACTCAGGGGAAAAAAGAGGATTTACCAGCTTTGGAAGAAGGGGCAGGAACTCAGGAGAGCTACAAAGATATTGTTAGGTTATGCAGGGAGCGAGTTAGTAAGGTGAAAGCCCAGCTAGAACTTGATTTGGGCACTGCTGTAAGAGATTACAAAAAATGTTTTTACAAATACATTAGAATGAAAGGAGGACCAAGGAGAATCTCAGTCCTTTATTGGATGCTGGGGGAAACACTGCTGCAAAAAATGAGGAAAAGACTGGGGTACTTACTGCCTTCTGTGTATCAGTCTTTAACAGTCAGACCAGTTATCCTCAGGGTACTCAGCCCTCTGAGCTGAAAGACAGAAACAAGGGACAGAATGAACTCCCCATGATCCAGGAGGACACAGTCAGTGACCTGTTGCTTTACTTAGATGCACACAGGTCCATGGGGCTAGATGGGGTACACCCAAGGGTACAGACAAAGCCACTGGAAGAGCTGACAAAGCCACTGGAAGAGCTGACCAAGCCACTTTCAATCATTTACTAGCAGCCCTGGCTAACCAGGAGGGTCTCAGGTGACTGGAAGTTAGCAAATGTGACATCCATCTGTAGGAAGTGACAGAATGAGAACCTAGGGAACTGCAGGCCTGTCAGTGTGACCTCCAACCCACGGAAGGCCACAGAGCCAATCATCCTGAGTGCCATCACATAGCACATGCAGGGCAACAAGGGAATCAGGCTCAGTCAGCCCGGGATTGTGAAAGGCAGGTCCTGCTTGACCAACCTGGTCTTCTTTTATGACAAGTGACCTGCTCAATGGATGTGTAAAAGGTTGTGGATGTTGTCTGCCTGAACTTAATTAAAGCCTTTTGTCATAGTATAGCAATGATATTCTCCAATTTAGTACTGCTGCTAAAATGACATACTGCTTCCCATTCCTGCCGACACCCCCAGCTGGAGGCACCAAAGACAGATCACGGGTTGAGATAAGAGCAATGTACTGGAAACAGCAATGTGATAAGAAAATGAACAATAACATCAACAATATTAATGACAAAATGTATAAGAAATGAAAGGATTCACATGGAAAGCCTGCAACAATAACCATTTACCAGATGGCTTCCCCCATCATGTTTTCTTGACCAGAAGGAACCCTTTCTCCCCAGAAGAGTGTCACTTCTCCCCACCCCTGAATGACATGAGGTAGTATAGAATAACCTCCCTCTCAGTTACTGCAAAAATTAACCGTGTCCTGGTCAGAACCAGGACAACTTTGGCAGCATTCTTCTGGAGAAGGTGGCTGCTCAGGTTTTAGATAGGTGCAATCTTTGATGAGTTAGGACAAAAGGAAATGGCCTCAAGTTGTGCCAGGGGAAGTTTAGATTGGATATTAGGAACTATTCCTTCAAGGAAAGAGTTGTTGAGCATTTGAACAGACTGCCCAGGAACATGGTTAAGTCACCATTTCTGCAGGTATTTAAAATATGTGTAGATGTGGCACTTAGGGACATGGTTTAGTGGTGGATTTGGCAGCACTACAACAGTTTGACTCTGTAATCTTAGAGGTCTTGTCCAAGCTATCTGATTCTATGATTCTGTAATTCAGTAGCTGAGTTGGTATGAAGACGTGTTTTCACTCTTAATGCTTGGGGTTGTGTGACAATAGTAGAGATTACACCAGTTGTGGTGTGAATGTGCCTTTAAGATATATGCTACTGTGATGGTTGAGGCCAAATTCAGGGAAACGTCCAAAAGGAACGTCTCCTCAGAGGAAGGCAGGTTACAACCACCCCTTCCCCAACTGGGTTTGGGAAAAAAAAATTTCCTCGGAGGAAAGTGAAGGAGAAAATAAAAACTGTTTATTTAACAAAAACAGGAAAATAATAATAATAATGCTAAATTATAAAATCTCTAGCTCTGGAGAGGAAAGATTTTAGAGTCTTTCTGTGGGTGTAGTCTCTCTCCTCCTCCTCGGAGCTGGGTCAGCATGGGGGGCCCCCCCCTCCAGGCCGGTGGAAGGTCCCCTGGTGGGGTTTTGATGTTCTGGTGTTCTGAGCAAGTCCAGAAGAGAAGAAGGGAAAAAGCCCAAAGTCCCAAGAAAAAACTCAACTCTCTATCTCTCTCTGAAGAAAAAGAGACAAAAAGCTGACTGAAAAGCAAGAAGAAGTGCTTGCCCTGCTCCTCAACAGCAGCAGTAGCTAATCTCTGTGTCCTTGAAACACAAACTGTTTAGAAAAGTTCGCTCAGTTTTTGTTTCTCTGTCTCTTGCATCCAGTTTTAAAGGCATAGAAAGGCTCAGGAATCGTCTGGGCATAGAGCAGTGATAGGGGATACAACAGCATACAGTCACCCCAAGACAGCTACCCATGACACAGTGAGGGGAGCTAGGAAACAAGTTGTGCAGAGCACAAGATACTAATGGAAAACACAGTGGATTTTCTTAACAGTCCCTTTATGTAGGTTTATACAATATAGGCTCTCTTTGATTGCTTTCACTGGAAATAAATAAGAAATACACAGTAATTATGTACTTCCTTTCTAGTATACCATTACATCAAGTGTTTTGCTTTCTGTGGCGATAACATCAGGATTTCCAGCAAGGAGATGGTCTAATGCAGGCTCCCATTGAAAGGCCTGCAGCAGTTTTTTGGATTTTTTACTGACAGGTTATGTAGTTGAGCATTTCTCTGACCAAATGTTACCACCCTTGTGGTTGTGCCTGGCTGTGTGACAAACAAAAAAATGTATTTAAATAAGAGGTTCTTTTTCTACCAGGTTTGTTCCCTGCTCTGATTTGCTGCACAGTTGCTTGTGCTGGAAAAACACATGGGGTGGTCTTGGAACAAAATTAGAAAGCAGGTATCTGGAGTGGGGAAGAGGGAGGTTCTTGGATTAGTAAACCTAAGGTGGTTTACTCACTTCAGCTAAGTATGTAATCCTGATTTAACAGCTGTACATAAGAACATAATCTCATTGCTGGGACCATCAGTGGAATGATCAACAGTGCTGCAAGGCAGCTAATTTTCCATTTGCCCCCCCTAATAATTTTGTAATGACCTTAAATAGGATGTTGACAGTTCCTATGTGCCATATCAACCATATACAAAATGCAATGTTGCTATAAGGAAAAAAGCTCATAGTAATGTAGAATCATAGAATGGTTTGGGGTGGAAGGGACCTTTAAACATCACGTAGTCCAACCTCAACATCTTTCACTAAACCATTTTGTTCAAAGCCTCATACAGCTTGACCTTGAATACTTCCAGGGATGAGATAACCACAGCTGCTCTGGGCAACCTGTTCCAGTGTCTCACCCCACACTCATGATAAAAAAATTTCTTCCTTATATCCAATCTAAACCTACCTCCTTCAGCTTAAAGCAATTTCTCCTCGTCCTGTCATTACAGGCAGGCCTCAGTAAAAATTCTCTCTTTGTCTTCCTTATAAGCATCCTTATGGAAAAACTTCTTCTCCAGGCTTACAGATTTGAACCTGATCTTCAGCAATGGGAGGGACTTCATTCCCCCAGATCCTGTCTAAAGATTCGGGGGCTTGAGAGATGGAGGAAAAGAGATTACTATTTAAAAATTGGGGAAAAATATTTTTGAGTATAAATCACATTCAAGTTTACAGTGAGTGTTTTTTTCCTCTGCATTAACCTGGTGGTGGAACTGGAGCAGTAAAGTCTCCTACACTCCTGGCCTGGCTCCCCTGGGGGCTGGACATTCATGGGGGCCCTCCAAGCTCCCAGCAGCTGATGGAGGGGAAACTGTGCCATGAACAGCCTTCTTTATGTTAGTTGTCACCATCTCTCCTGCCTTATTTTTAAGGGAGGGTATATTTTCTTTGATCATCCTTTTCAGGCCAATGTACCTGTAGAAGACCTTCTTAATATTTTTTTTCCACATCCACTGCCAAATTCAGCTCCCACTGTGTATATGTGATCCAATCTGTATACACCCAGGCTGTATACATCCCGCTGCGTATATGTGATCCAATCTGTATACATCCAATCTGTATACATCCCTGTATTATTCCCAGGATACATGCCACTGATTCTACTGCATGTGCATTTCTTTCTTATGCTTTGATTAGGAGGGTCTTTCTGACCCATACCTGTCCCCTGTCCTCCTTGTGCAATGTCTTATGCATGGGAAAGAGGGCTTTTTCACTCTGAGAAAAAAGTCATTAAAGATTTGTCAGTTCTGTTTACTCCACTTTTCATCCTTTACCCCTGATGACAGGTTCCCCAATCCCATTCACTAATTCGTAAACCAATTGTTTATACCAAGTTTGTATCAAACAGAAGATATAATTAAGATGCAAGTTTGGATAACATAAATAAACATGGGTCTGCATAGAAAACTATGGGCAATCCTGATCAGATAATCTGGTTTTGTTTCCTTGAGATATGAGACTTCTTGCAGTCATTTTACATTCTATGAACATGGTGTAAATTTCACTGAGCTTCAGCAATGGTGACTGAATATCTGACTGGAAAATTGCCCAGTGGGCTGTTGCAAGCATATAATTGACCATTGAACCCCCAGATCATATCTCAGTTGTGATAAAATTTTGATGATGCTGGATTCCTTCAGGAACTTACGTGGTTTTTGTCTGCCTTACATAAATCCATGAAATTTATTGATATCATGTAGGATGACTTCTGATTATTTTTTTAGGTATCACATTGCTTGTTGCTTGCCATATACACTTTTACCTCTAAAGTGTGCTACAAATCGGGTGCTGACATGAGAGTAAAGAAATTCTCAAAAATATTCTTAATAAATTTTAAAATTATGGTTTCTACATTCAATCAGTCAAAGTGACAGTATATCTTGGATTCTAATGGCAATGTTGGTATTTATTGAAGTCTTGCAGAAGCAAATAAAGTCCTGAGTTTATCCTCATTAGCAGTTATTAGTTGGACTTAGTTGACTAAATGCTAAAACAAACAAAGAAACAAACAAAACAATGGCAGGTCCACTTCACTTATTTTGGGCCTCTGAAAAGATGTGAAGCATGCTAATTCAGACCGAGTACTGTATATTACTTCCATAGCACAGAGGACCAAATGTTTACCATATGGAACACAAAGCACGGAGAATTATTTGCTTCATAAGGAACCGTGCTGTCTAAAATGGGAGTGGAATTATAATGAGAAACGAGGGGTAGTGAAAGTCTCTGGTGCTGAACTCTGCTAATATAGCTGCAGAGCAGTCACTTGACATCAATAAATACATAGCGTCAATATATTTTATGGATTTATGTGAGGTAGACAAAATCCATGTAAGTTCCTGACGGAATCCAGCATCGTCAAACTTTTATCATCATATGGTTGTGGATGGCAATAATGCTAGATTTAGGATGAGGCAAATTTTGAAAAAGAGGCAAAATATTAGCAGATTTTAATATTTTTTGTGAATTTTCCTACCGCTCATTTTCCCCAGTTGTAGAGAAGTTCAAAAGTTCAAAAGTGAAAGAGGTATGAACAACCACCTAATAGGATCAACGACCTAATCTTTAAAATGGATACAGTTTCAGGCATTTCTAATTTGACTGTTGTAATACTACCATCTTGGAAACAGTATTCCATTTTCTTATGTATTGAAGAGTGAAAATATCCCTCACTGTTGTGTTACTTCCGCAAACGAACACCAGGAAAAACTACTGAAACAGAAGAAATTTTAGCAATGTAGAACTTGTGTGAGAGAAATATCAAGCCTCTGCTTGCACAGAAATCCCAACAGTCTATCATCACAAGGTACAGATAAATTATACTTGTGTCTTTGCAGATATATCACTTTACATTCTATAATATCAGTTTAATTTGATCTAAGAATACTAACAGGATATGAATAGCCTGTAATCTATAAAGCAAAACCTTAACAGAATGCTTTAGAAATCACATATAACAAAACCCTTTCCATTTAGGAGGTTAATATGAAACATGGATAGGTGTGACTGTCTTCTTAGAATACCTGGAGTAGAATGTGTCAAGCTATAAAAATGCCTATATGTAAAAAGAGTTGAAAACTTGGTGACACCTTGCTGTATGACTCATGAGAACTGAATTAAATGAAAGAAGACAGGAAGAGCTAGAAATCTAGCCTGTGTTTATACAAAACATTCCAGCTGTTGCAATTTTCCTTCATTACTGAACATCTGTGTAAAAATCTCCCTTTGTTTTTTTAGAAAGAAAAAGTTTCTAGATTTGGCATGTAGATCTCACTGAAGCCTTACTTCTTAATTTCAGTATGTTAACTATTATGCCATTGAAATGGTTGTATTTTTAATGAGGGCTTTGCCGAATCAGGGCCAAAATAACCTATACGTTTTACTTTTAGAAATAAAAGTTCCTGTTACACCTTTATTAGACAAAGAGAGCACAGAGACTTCTACATAAAGCATCTGGAATAAAGGAATGCATTTTGCCTAATTTCAAGATATTTCAATAAGCCAAGGGAAATC
>VXAZ01000259.1:192605-234021 GCA_013399875.1 Gymnorhina tibicen
TAAGCCAAGGGAAATCAGTATTTCAAAACTGTACTGGGCAAAATGTCCAGTATTTGAGTAGGGTGGGTTGAAGCAATTGGAGTGGTTTCCACTGCTGAATCTTTACAGTTGACAGCTCAGTACCTTTTTTGATTACACAGACTGTAATTTCTAGTGATTTCATTGCTGCTGTGTGAGAAGTGGTGATCATCTTTATAACAAGGGTGGAATGTAGGAAGCTTCTGCAACACCATTACTTAGAATGTTAAGATATTCTGGAATTGCACCTAGTGAAAATGTGCAAGCTTGTAAATTCATTTATGCTTAGACTGGAATGGATGAAAATCTAGGGGTCAGTGAAAGGCTGTAATGTTTGCAGATATATTTCATGCAACATGGTGCTGTTTTTCTTGAAATTTTATCTGTGCCCAGTTTCATTAGTTGAAGGGTAACTTACTAATGCACTAATGCGGGTCATTCAACTCACTGATCCTGAAATGTCCTTGTATCTCAGGGAAGAATAAGAGGATTCCTAAGTTTGGAATTAATCTGGTACTGCAAGTGTACATTAATTATGATTTCATTAGTCTTTCAAATACATAATGCAAGCTCTTTAACAAAGCATTTCCTTAATAACCACATTAGAAATTGAACCTCATACATCAATCAAAGCAATACCCTGGTTAATTTTTACTACCTTTGAATCAATAGGAAAAATGGTAGGATAGTAAAACATTTTAAAGAAAACATAGAAAGTTAATGTTTTAAGTGAAGAATTATTTTGGCACAGTCTTAATTTGTAAAGTAATCTGCATATATTCAACAGATCATCTCCAAGAGGCAATTAGCTACCAGTGGAAAAAAACCATTGAATGTTACTGAAAACAGATGTTAATTGCTCTTACAGAGTCATTAATTTGCAAAAAACATCAGAGTAGCATCTAATACATGGAAGTTATTTTAAAATATATTCTCTCATGCTATAAAAGTATTTGTGAATTGGATAGGTGTCCTAGTATCAGCCAAGGACAGGGTTAATTTCTTGCAGTAGCTGAGAGGGAGTGGACCCTGGTGCTGTCCCGGCATGTCTGGATTGTTATTCTATACCACCTCATGTCCTTCCTGGGGCGCAAGTAGTGGATTCTGGCTTTTGGGAAGAAATGGGGTGTGGCTGGAAAAAAGGGTGCCAGGCGGGGAGGTCATTGACATTTTGTTCCTTTTCTGAGGGAGCAAGCAGCAAATGGAGCAGTGGCGTGGCTCTGACAGCAGTCACATCACATCAGGTCGGACTCAGTGAGCATTTTTCAGGTAATCACTGTCTTTTGTACATTATAGTTATTAGCATTGTTGCTGTTACTGTGTGTTTTCTTATCTCATTGCTGTTTCCAGTAAATTATTCTTATCTCAACTTGGGATCTTTGCCTTTTGTCTCTCACACCTGAGGGGCTGAAGGGACTCGAGCAGCTGCGTGGGGCTTGATTTCTGAATGGGGTTAAACCACACAATAGCTCCAACTGTCAGTTTCAAAAGCAGTGGAAGAATGTTGCTCTAGTGTGGTTAAATGGCAAAACAAATGGGTTTGACTGGCTTGTAATTTTACCACTTAGAAAACGGACTGGCTTGACTCTTGATGAGTGCAGATTGATGCAGCTCGAATAGAGCCTGTGATTTGCAACAGTTGGGGGCCTAATCTATACACTTCTGTAAAAGGTATGAGTTAGGCTGCAGGTACAGAGAGCCTCTCCACTATTAATGCTCCATTACCCCAGTGTGAATGAGAAAAGAATGAACTATGTGTGCCTAATGTCTCCTAATTCAACTCTTTTAGCTCTTGAGGTCTGAAAATTGGAAAATAAAAGCTTTTTTTCTTATAGCTGAATGAGAAAAGAATATTTACCCAGTTTTAAAACTGACTGTTCACTAAATGGCTGCTCCCAATGAAGGTCTTCTCTGTGTTTTTCTTTAAATTTGTAACAGTAGCCTATAAACCTCAGCTAGACAGAGCGGTGATGAGGGCCTCTGCTGCATTAGTGTGACAATTACAGAGCTGTAATTTCCTCTTAAGTTTGATTTTTTTTGTTTTTTTTTTTCCCCCAGAGGAAAACTAAGGGACAAGGTTTGTTATTGTTCCTAACCAATAAAAGCAATGGTAAACAATTCTTCCATTTGAATAGGAAATTGCTTTTTGGGTAAATACAAAGATGAGTCAGGCAAAGAAATCATGAGATTTCTGCAATGCATTATTTTACCATATGGAATTAAGTTATGTTGAAACAGCTGAGGCCAGCTAGTTTCATTCTTGTGCTTTACAGAACACACTCAAAACTGAAACCCTCTTCCTTTGCTTTTATCCTACTCTATTTTTTTGAATCCTATTGTTCCTTTGCTTCTGGTCTGCATAGAGATGTATACACTGCTTAGCCCAGGTGTACAAGATACCTTCATATTTTGAGTTTTGGAAATTTTCCATTTGCACATAAAGACAATTATCCTCAGGCTGCCTTTTCAGATGTTTCTAATGTCCTTTTCTTGGGTGACACCTAAACCCTTCAAAGTTACATAAGCAGCTTCTAAACCAGTTCCAAGGTCAGTGTGTGGAATAATTGAAACTAAGTCCCTATTTCTATGTTTTACACAAGCAACATTCCCCTGTCTTTTCAGCAGCTGCACAACACAATCACATGCATGCAGCAGGAAAACAGAAGGAATCTATGTGCTGGTTAATCAAAGCAATGAAGACATCTTGATAAACAGGACCCCAAATAATAAATTGATCAGAGTAGAAATAAATGGGCAGACTCCTAAATGAACACTGTAAAGACCAGAATACTAACTATATGACAGACGCCAGATTTCATTTTGTTATTTCAGGAGTAGAATTACTGTAACCACAACCGCCATGTACAAAATAGCACACATATGCCAAAAAAAAGATGCACTTTTGTTTAGAAAGCTTCCTGAAATCCATGTGGGAAAATACTGTAGTCAAGGTCCACTGGTGTTGTGCAGCCCATTCTCTGTGTGGGTAGTCCTAGGAACAGATGAATATGCATTTATAAATCATGCATCACTATGCATTTCACAGTCTTGATGCCGTAGACACACAACCAAAATATCCTGCAGCATGGTACTTTTATGTAGTGATTTTTCTGATAAAAGAAAGGGAAAAATCTATTTCCAAAAGGGGAGGCCTGAGGTATTTATTGCTAAGGTAATTGCCAAACATGCCAACATTTTCTATAAAGCTATGTTGGTGAAGTCCAGTTCCCAGAGTTGTGGGCACACAGGTCTTTCACTCTCAAATAGAAGGCCGAACCCTTTCCACTGAGAGTCTGAGAGTACAGGTAAACAGTGACAGCAGTTAGCTCCCAGGGAGAACAAAGCAAGCCCTTCTTTCAAAACCTGCCAGAAATAGCAAACTTGGAAGGTGAGTATATCTATTAGACGCATGGGAGAAATGAAGAATGATTCAATTCTGTGGTACTCTAAGAATAATCCATAGATGACCAAGATGTAGGCAGTAGGTTTAACCAGTTCCTGAAACAGACTGGGACTGAACTTTGATTGTCTTGGTGCTGATTATTAATTCTGGAGTTTGATAAGTGGAAACCAAACCTTTAGAAGAGGATATATTTTTACTTTACACAATGTTCACACTGAGTTTTCTGTCTGTAAGGAAATGTCTCAAAACATGACAGCTAAAACATGAGCCGATGCTAGAAATGAAAAATATATTCAGGGTCCCAGGTAGACCTGCATACCAGTTGCTGTGTTGGTCTCCACAGATTAAACCTGGCTTAGAAATTCTTCTGTAGTAGGAGTCACACTTTTTACTTCCAATGTAGAGTCATAGACTTGTGGAATGCTTTGAGCTAGAAGGCGCAAATGTGGGGACAGCCTCACACCACATCACTGGAAGAACACAGACTCTGATTCAGTGCTGGGCAAATATATTGAAGCCATTGCAATAACAAAGGATTAGGCAAACTAAGATTATTTACAACTCTGCCTTCCACAGAAAATAAGGAAAGAGTTAGTGAATCAGGTTCAATATCTACTGTTTTGCTCTTGAGAAGAGTATCACTCTTCTAAAGCATAAAGGAACTTGATGTGTGGTTTGTACAGAGCCAGCTGCACCCAATATAGTTATTCATATTGTGAGGTATCAAGAGATATCAAGATGCTGTCTTTACCAGGTGAAAACACTTGTCAGGCTTTTCACAGCTGGAAATTAATTTTTATTTTGCATACTGCTATTTATGTATATTATTTGCAGAGTCTGCCTGTTACTTGCTTCAGAGGCTTTATGAATACTTTTACTAACTCTGCAACATCTCCTAATAAGCACAATACAGTGAGAAAGACCATTTCATGCATATTGGTCAACTCTCTTTTTTTCGCCCCCCAGGTATGACAGGAATAATGCCTCCTTGCACACTAGCTTTTGACTGGAGATCAGTGACCTCCAAACACAAAACCTGCTCTTGTGGTGTTTCTGTCTTTATCGAAGTGAAACAAATCAATGCTCTTGCCCTGCAAGGCCAGTTAAATTACCATACGAAAACTTGCTGAATCTGCAAGTCTCAGAATTGTATTGAATTAATGAAAACCAAAGGGAATTCCCGTATTACAGCATCTCTTTTGTAAGGGATCCTAGCTAACAAACTGGGAAGTAACATTATTAGTTGATAATGCATAAGAGATGAAATAAGTGCATCACTGGGTAATTCTCTGCAATTTACAGGCAGTATTGTAAGTGTAAAATTGTCATTTTCAGACTCCAAAAGAGATTTTCCAAGGGCACTGGAGGGATTTAGGAGGCCAATCATGGCTTGATTTTTGATAGAAATTAAACTTCTGAGGCACAGATGCCTATTAAAAATATAATTAAAAATATAAGTCCTACTGAGGTTGAACAGCAACTAGGCTTCTAAATACCATGTATATTGGTAGGAGCCTTTTCTTGTAACTACAGAAGTACACAATCAACAGGGACAGCACTTCCCTTGTTAGATCACTCATTCATTTCATCCTCATCATCATCACTTGATCACTGATAAAAAGCCAAGTCCCAAACTGTGTCTGCCCCCCTCCTGCAAACTAAATGCCAGCTGCACTTGTTAAATAAGGAAAGAATAAAAGTATTAACACTTCAGGTTGTTTGCAGTACTTTTTTAGAATTACTGACTATTGAGCTACCTGTGATTTGTACATTTAGCAAGTAGTCATAAATTGTAAGGATTGATTATCTTTCATTGCTGACTTGTCTCACCCATGGCAGCTCTGCTTCTAGAGCAGGTCTGAGATATATTGATATGGGAAAAAGCTCACCTCATTTCCTTAGTAGGTAAAGGTGACTTCAGTTGCAATTAAGTTCACTGTAGTTCATATGCACAAAGTTTAATACAATGTTAAATGCTGAACAAAATAGTATGCTAAAGAAGCAGCATCCTGGGGTCTTTTAAATTTAAATGTCACCATCCTGAGAACTGTCTGGGATGACTTTTTGGTGGAATACATTGTAAATCTGATTCATTGCCAGTGACAAAAAAGCCTAAATTGTAAAGAATGAGCACTTGCAAGAAGTGTGCATACCATTCTTTTGACTGGCTGTATTTCATGGTTTTTTTCAATTGTATGTTTTTCTGTCACCCTGCAATTACCCATTGTGACTTTCCTCTATTACTTACAGTATTTAATTTCTACTTTTTGCCTGAAAAGAGATTTTTTAATTTTGTTTCGTCCTTTTCCAATGGGTTCTCCTGGGCTTGTTGTTCCCATTCCATTTAGTTTCTATTACTTTGTAGCAACCACTGTCTATAATAGTGGCCTCAGATTTCTAGAGCTCATACTCTCTTATAGACAGGACACTTCATTGATTGGTCTGAACATAACATGTTTCAGTGATAAGATTGATGGACATGAAATCCCAAGATGACAAATTGATGAGGCTTTTAAACTAAGGGGCTGTGCAGCTCTGTAATTTCTTTCTTCATATGCAATTTGAAGAGCTTGATAGAGTTCATAATTAAAAAATGAGGCAAGAAAAGACATTAAGAGTTAAACACAGGCTTAGACCCTTTGCTGTGTAGGAATTGTCTTAAACATTTGCTTTGTAATGGAACATAAGTATGTGTTACTGTTTTGCAGAAGAAAGAGAACCAAGTTACTGCAGAAGTGTACTGACATGGTCCCTTCTTCCACACCATGAAGAAAAGAGGCACTGTGTTTCTATGACAGAGCTGTCAGACTTACCAGCCTCTGAAGTCAGAGTGCCTTCAGATGCGCTGGAAGATAGCAGAAGTTTTTGAAATGGGAGCTCTGCAGAAAGCAAGCTCTCCATTTTATTTTCTAAGGAAGAAAAGGTATAGGCAAGCAGAATACGGCATCACTTTTGCTTCCCTGAAATTATTTGCTGTGTTGAGCCCTGGTCCATCTTTAAACTGGAACTCTCAAACAAGGACCAGATTCACATACTGAAGTGTCCATCACCTTCCCTCTGTTGCGGACAGGTGGCAGACATCATCTGGTCTAAACAAGTGCATCATCTGTTGTTCACTGAAGGAAAACATTTGACTTCCATATTTTATTGAGTTCTTTGAAGTTGTGGGTGAAGGAGTAGGGCATCTGTATGGCCAATGCAATATGAACCTATTGCAAAAATAGCCAAACAAGCAACATACAAAGGAAAATCAAGATCTCTTTTCAAGAGAAAAGTGCATTCTGATCAGTATGGAAACCAACAGCACAGTGGTGTGTAGTGGCTTACCTTCATCTGTGTGTAACAGCAGTTTCACCATTCCTACCATAGATTTGGTCAGGTGTTAAGAAAGCCTGCAAGTGGTTAAAACGTGAAGGAGGGGTCCTTTTGTAACAGATGTAGGAAACACATCTTATCATAGAAAGGGAATAAATAAGAGGTGCTGTTTTAATGTGTGCATGTTTGAAAGGGTCAGTGACATAAATTAGATCAGGATTCAAGAATATATAATTTCTCTAGCAAAACTAGAGCTATTCAATTTACAAGAAAGTATGAAATTCCTAATTGATAAAGGCTGTACTTTTCCAGTGTGTACTTTTCCAGTATATTGAGCCCATGGAATTCATCATTACAGCAAATAATCAGGAACAATAATCTAATAAGTTTAAAAAGAAAATAGGTAGTTAGAGTCTCAAAATCTAGAGTTATTGCAGCTGTAGGCACTTAGAAAGGAACAGGTTTGTTAGAGACTCTGGAAGTTAAGCTGAGTTTTAGTTATTAGAACTTGGATGAATACAGTTGTAAAGAACGTTTATTCTATTGCCACTCCTGTAACACTCTTAAATGTTCTTCTGAAGCATCCAGTGCTGGTCAGACTGAGAAATGGAAAGATTTCATTGTAGAACAATTCCTATTTTTTAAAGATGATAATCCAACTCTCTGCTTGCATGTAAGTACCCTGGTCAATATAATTTAGATTGCTTCCTTCCCACACTTTTCGCACTGTGTTTTTAGATTCGGAAGTAATTTTATTTGCTGTTTTGTAAAATGCAAACGATGTAATTGTGAGTGATGGTAGTAACTACATTGGAAACAAACTCCATATTAGACTCTCCAATACATGGTGGACCGTAAATTTGTTACACAGCTACCATAAACAGAATTTTGTATTTAAGATGCCTACAAGTAATACAAAGCTGACACTTGTTGGCAATTGTAAACAAGTCATACTACAAAGACAGTGAATTTGCTACATCAGCTAACAAGCAGCGGAAGACTACAATTTTGCATTTGCATTTACTTACAGGCTTATAGACACACAGAAAGACTAAGTTCTGTTGGCCTTCGTTACTGCTGCAAGTCAGAGAAAAGTGGTCTCTGTAATATAACTATGTGATAATATGAAGATGAGAAAGTATATCTAAGCAAACATCTCCACTTTTCTAGTCTGTAGAGCTTGCTACTTCAGGCACATCAAAGCATTAAAACTCTTCCCAGCTGGACCTGTCTCAAATGAAAACACATCCCTACACATCAGCTAATATCCAAAATAGCAAAGATCTGCCTTAGTAGAGTGTGCAACATCTAAAGGAAAGGCCCTGAAGCCATCTGAGCTGAAAGTCTAGAATCATTGCAATTTCTGCTTTCATGGCACCCTGTCTCAATTGGTGTCCTGTTGTACGAAGCCATGTCTGGATGAATAATACAAAAGCATCTGAGCTCCCAAGAATTTACATTTAAAGAGAGGATGCTGTTGACTGAGGAGAATGATATAGCATTGTGGTGAGATGCATCCCTAATGTTATGATCTCCATGTATGAATTATGGCTGTCTTCTGTCTAAGAACCCAGAAGTCCTTCAGCACACATCACTATGACAACATTTATAAGTGAGACCATAGTAAATACGTACTGCATGGGGGTTTTAATTTAGTGTTGTGCTATGTATTAAAGGGGAAGGTTTTGTTTTAGAAGTGAAAAACAACACAGTGAGACTAAACAGCCAGATCTGTGAGATTAAGCTGCCAGATCTAAAATGCCTGAACCATATGGTGCACAAGATGAAAACTGACATTTTTATTTTCCTGCAGATCCTTGAAAAATAAATGCATAACAGATGCAAAGTATCAAGATGCCTGAGCATCATTTTCAGGTCACAGTGCAAGACCATTTAAAGCGCTGCAGTGCAATCCACAGAAAGCTTATATTTATACAAGTAGTCAGAAGTCACTTACATATAAGCAGAGTTGCTGAATCTTGCGTGTTACGTAATTTGCCTTCTAATATAATTTCTCATCTCCATTTAGAAGATACTGAGTAGGGCTCTGGAGGGCTGTGTTTATCTTCCTGTTACTGAGCCAATGTCCCTCGTGCCAGAATCACAGAATCACAGAATGATTTGGGTTGGAAAGGACCTTAAAGATCATCAAGTTCCAACATTTCTGCTGTGAGCAGGGTGCTTTCTACTAGACCAAGCTGCTCAGAGGCCCATCCAGCCTGGTCTGGAACACCTCCAGGGATGGGGCATCCACAGCTTCTCTGGGCAACCTGTTCTTGTGCATCACCACCCTCCCTTTAAAGAATTTTTTCCTAATGTCTAATCTAAACCCACCCTTTTTCAGCTTAAAGCCATTCCCCCTTTTCCTATCATTACATGCCCTTGTGAAAAGTCTCTCTGCAGCCTTCTTGTAAGTCCCCTTTAGGTACTAGAAGGTTCCTATAATGTCTCTCTGGAACCTTTTCTTCTCTAGGCTGAACAGCCTGTCATAGGAGAGATCTTCCAGCCCTGTGATCAGCTTAGTGGTTCTCCTCTGGACTCATTCCAACAGGTCCATGTCTTTCTTTCTCGCCAGTCCAGGGGGGTTCTCAGAAGAGCAGAGTAGAAGGGCAGAATCTCCTCCCTTGACCTGCTGCTCATGCCTCTTTAGATGCAGCCCAGGATACAGCTGGCCTTCAGGGATGCAAGCACACAGACCTGAGGCATATTGGGCTTTTTTCTGCAAACACCTCCAGGTCTTTCACCCCAGGGCTAGTTTTAATCCATTCTCCACCCAGCCAGTATCTGTGGGATTGCCCCGACGCAGGTGCAGTAATATTACAGTAAACTATGAACTTTGTGTAAGGATGTACTCTCATGGATTACCAGCTACTGGAGTTCCTACTGAAGACAAGAGTCCTGTTGCCATATGCCACAGTATTTGGAAACTTGTCTCTGTTTAGGACACTCAGGATGATGACCTGTACTCAAGGTCTGTATGTACACTCTTTAGGCAGCAGTCCAGTGTTTCCACTTCCTGACTACTACGGTTTGTTAGCTATTGTATGTGGTTATGAGTACAAGACTCTCTCATGTCTCCACTGATTTAATTTTGTCCTAACTGCATTGAAGCCAAAGGCAGCAATTTCTTTTTCAATCTTTTTGTAATGGGCAGGACATGATAAGGCAAATTATGCTTCTGAAAGCTTAAAGCCTCACAAACTATTCCATGTTCCGTTTCTGCTTATTCTATTTCTGACAAATGATTAAAGGAAGCAAAAGGAGGTTGGGGATTCAAAAGCACTTTTTTTTTTTCTTGGAACATTCAAAATTACAAAGATCCTAAACATTTAGAAAGAAATTGGCTTCCTTATTGATTTTGTATCTAGCCCAAAACAAAGCATGTTCTGATCAATATCAAAGACCACAAAATACTTCTCAAGAAGTCTAGAGTCTGATTGGTAATGTCACGATACTTAAAATCTGCATGTGAGCCCACAGAATAATTTTTGAAATAGAAATGAATTTTTAGAGGAATTTTAAACTGAGGATTGGGATGCCACTATTTCTGGTGTTCCGTGAAAAGACTGGGCCCATGGATTTTATACCTCTTGTACTTTATGTCAGGGCCTGGAAATATCATGCCTCTCCAAGAGTTTTGGCCAGTGGGACTTGGGACCAGCTCATAGGTCAACTGTGTTCCCCTAGTGCCAGGGACTTCCAGATGCCCTGCAAGGAGGCAGTGCCCAAAGCCCCTCCTGTCCTCTGGGAGCTGATTTTTAGCTGTGCCTTGAGCTGGGGCTGCCCTTTTGCTCCCTGGCTGGGGTGGTGGGACAGCCCTGGCTTCTGGCTCTGTCCTGCCCCCTAGGGAGTCCCCACAGCTGCTGGTCTCCAGGGAGCAGCCAGTAAATCCCACTTGAAATGACAATGCTGTTAACCTACTACTCCCTGACAAACTCCATACGGGTGCCATTTGGAAGACAAGAACTTCCCCACCAGCAGCAGTGCATGGATCAGGCAGACCTTGCCTGAACAATAAAGACAAATCCACTTCAGCATCTTTCAGCTCTGCATGATGGAAGAAGGGCACCTACCAGAAAAGCTGCAGTGAGAGGTCAACTCATGAGGACAGAGGCTCCAATCTGCAATTCTACAGAAAGAAGAAAAACGAAATTGTTTTCCCACGTTGATGCTCCGGGCTTTGAGCATCTCTTTCCTCATAGTATTATTGTAATATCCTCCACATGGAGTTAACCTTGAAGTTCCCATGAAAGTTAGAACTAGTGCAAAGCATCCCAGCAGGCAAGTTAAAAGGCCTTATAGAATTAAGTAGGAGTAAACTTGCAAATCAGCCCACAGCGTGATTTGCCATTTTTATATAAACTTTGTGGCTTTATGAAAAGGGAGGACATGCAGAGCACCTCTGTGCTGCCATTGTGCTCCCAGCAATCCATAAAGGCCTAACCGCAGCATTAGATTACCAGATGATCAGGTCACTAATCCACCAGCTATTACACCTGCATTCCAGGGTTTTAATAAGAAATTCTACTGCTGAACCATTTATATGCTTCTTGAAGCAATGACATACTTCAGCTCTGTCTGCTTCCAAACTGGCAGGAAATTTCTCCCATGAGGCATGCCCCCTCTAGAAGAAATATGGGTAACCTCGGGTTTAAATCCTTAGAAGTTCTTCTATGAATGGTGGAAGTGAGTATGGTGGCAGAATTCTGCTAACACTGCAGCTGAATGTTGCAGTGCTAGCTGTGTTCCTCTGCTCTTAGACCCTCCACAAATATTCCTTTAGCTTAGATTTTATGAACAAAGTCATAGGAAATGTATTTTCAGGTATGTTGATTGATATTCTAAGTAGGTGTTTGCCCAGGTTGATATCATGCCTTAGACACAGATATGAACTTGTAGTGAGAGAATCACAAATCCTACCGCTAACCTAGTGGCAAAAGAGTGAAGTGCTCAGATTTTTTCCCCTCAGATTTCAGGTGTAAGTCATAACATTAATCTGTTAGCAATTTCTGTGTAAGAATATATCTGCAGTTTCTTCTGGACATTCTAGAGTATGTAAAGGTGATATTGTTTTGAATTTCAAAATTCTGCTGTGATTCCTTACTCTCATACATTATAGGGCATGCATTTGATGTCTGAAGTGGAATAATCACCTGCTGTTATCAGTCTGCCATAACTCATTTCTCATTTGTAAAATGTCATCTTCTCCTGAAATGTATTTTTGTAGTTGAAAGGTAAAGGCAATAATCAGAAGCCCTTTGTCCTGCATAAAACATTCCTTCCTGCAAGCTGATTACTCTGATTGATTTCCTAGATTGGGATACCCTGTTTCTCTTCTCTGGAGGGACAACAAATAGGAAAAGTCCTGAGAAACTGAGTAGATCTGGATTCTGTCAAAGAGAGGCTGTAGGGAATTTTTTGACAAAAAAAATCAACAGGGGAAATGAGTAGTTAGGTCTGATAAGGAAGCTTAGGAAAACATGAAGCTTTTTCAATAGTTCGCACCCTCTTTTTTTTTCAGAAGTAAGAGTATTTGTTTATGTGACATTCATTCCATCTATGTATCTAACGATACCTCAAGTCACATTTGATGGGGATGGATAAATGATTTGGATAAAATATTTGTCCTTGTTTGCAAGGGATTTATTGATTTTTATCAAATAAACTAATTAATAATTGAGTAAACTAATAGTTGAGTTTATTGGCCCTTACTCCCAAGTTTTGACTGCAGGTTCCAGGAGGACATGGACTGGTGCATTTAGAAAGTACTCCAGTACTATAGTAAAGAATAACACCAAAACAAAGCGAATACCATGCCACCATTTTACCAGACCAAAGTGCACGTATGTTGGTGAACCACTGGGATTTTTCTTTTTTGTCAGGAAGCAGATGATTTATAAATAGGCTTGGACACTTGCAGTGTAGGATACTGTGTAGGTGACAGTACCATGACAAAGCTTAGGATTCTTCCAGGTTCATAATGTGACAAACCAAAGGTCTTCACACTCACCTATGAAGGAATCATTAGCAAGATATTTTAATAAAAATAGAACATGAAATAAAATGAAGACATCATGAGTCACCAATAAGTTGCAATATAGTTACTACAGAAATAGATGTACCTTCCAATACTGCATTTATTTTTACACTAAAATCTCTACAAGCAGCATTGAAATAATGGTGACATTTTGCACTTAAAAACTGAATTCAGACTTTACTTTTGCCACAATTTTATTTCACACAGTTTTTTTCAAAAGTGAGGAATTCAAGTTCAGTATTTTGAGTAATATAACGCAATACTGAAATATAGGAGATGACTTCTAGTTTGTGTGTTTTGGCCTGGACAAGGTCGATTTTTTACAGTAGCTGGGAGAGGGACATGTCTGAGGGCACATATCCAGGACCAGATATCATTCTATACCACCTCACATCATTGTTGGGGTCAGGGGGAAGGGACTCTCTGGCTCTGGAGAAGAAGGGCAGGGCTTCCAGTAGAAAAAATGTGTCAGGTAGAGGAGAGACTGCCCACCATTGTTCGTTATCTCAGGGTCTGTGGTGACCATTTTTGCATGTGAATGACCCTCTCTTTTGTATACTTTTAAAATTAATATTGTTGCTGTTACAGTTTGTTTTCTTATCTCGTTGCTGTTTCCAGTAAATTGTTCTTATCTTAATCTGTGATCTTCACCTTTTGTGCCTCCAATTCCCAACTCCATCCTGCCCCAGTGAGAAAGGGGAGGGGAGTGAAGGAGGTGAGAAAGTGGCTGTGTGGTTTGGGAGGGTCTCAGTGGGGGCAGTGAATTGGAGAATACCATTCATAAACTGTGACTGTTCTTATAAATATGAACCTAGTGAAAGCAGAGCCAGTTATGGGGGGGTGCCACTTTGTGGCTAACCGCTTTGTGCTCTGAGTGGCAGGATATGAACATTCATTAACCAGATGAACTCGGGGACCTCCAGGACGCTGCCACAGAAGACTACTGCAACCAGTACAATTAACCACACCTATGCTATGATGCAGAGATTTACCTCCAACTCCTCCCACAAAGCATACGAAACCAAAACAAACCCCAGCTATCCTTTGCTTTTTCTGCTTTTGTGAAGTTGAGGAATTGCCCTTCAATCTTGCTGTTGAATATTTTATAGGCAGCAGCTCCACACTTAAAGGCAGTTTCAGGAAAAGCAGTGTATTTGAGGTTGTGGATTCGATCATATACTTGACACTATTTTACAAGGAAGGTACAGCCTCTGTTTTATTTTTCTGTCTGTGCTGCAAAACTCATTAGACTCAAAAGGTAAATCCTTTCAATCTACAGAATAGCTCCATATTCAAAGTTAGAAGCAGATGATATGTATTCTTCAAGAGGCATGATTTCATAGCTAAATACTTCCACAACCTTTGTTGAAAAGGAAATGTTTTCCATTTGGGAACACTGAAAACTTTGTCAGACTTAGGAACTACTGGAGGGATGAGACCTGTCTTCTCACTCATTCATGTTGATTATGCCAGTGTATGATGCTTAGAGACCCAGTCAATATGTCTCAGGTTGTCTTCAGATTGCTGTGGCAGCATTATTTTATTGTCCTAAATATCTGCCAGGTCACTCTGATTACAAGTGGTGAAATATCCTAATTTTTCCTTGGTGACAGAAAACCTTGTTGGAGAGTATCTTTGTATGGGAGTGGGTGAGGAGAGATAAGACAGCAAAGTGCTGATATTAAATTCACAGAGAGATTTGGAGGTACCTGATGCAGGCTGACAAATTGCCATATACCTGGTTGAACAGGATACCAAAAGCTGTGGTTAGCTCTACTTTATCTGTTGCAGAGCTCCTGTCCTTTTGAGTTTCTAAACATAGCAGTCAAAATGGTTTAGTTTTGTCTTCATTCTTGGGTACAGAATCCTTAGCAAGTGTTCAAAGGATCCCCAGTATATTTAGAAATGAGTTAGCATTCTTGAATGATGACCTTTAACTCACCAATAGTTTTAAAAGCTACATCTTTTCCCAGGGATTTAAACTCAGGTATTTATCCATGCATTATCACTGTATAGGGTAGCAACACAAAGAACGCATATATTTTAATATATAGGAATTACTCTAGAAGAGAAAAACATCATAACATATCATAGCATAGGATACCATATCCCCAAACGTACTCAGCAAGTATACACTTGGCATAATACTTATCTTTCATTTTGGTGCAGGAATAGTGAAAAATCAAGGGAAATGGGGAAATGGGCGTTTGGTGTTACAAAATTTGGTATGACACCATTTCTTTCAGCAACAATAAAGTAATATTTTTAAGGCAGTTGTAACAAATAACACCAAAAAGTCATATGGATAATCTTGACTAATTTTGAATACCTTAAAGCATCTATGGCTCAGATATGCGTTACAATAAAGTGATTGGATGGTTTGCATAGTACTAATTTTTCAATATTTGTCTTTTCCTCCTTGCCTTCGAGTAATTTTTTCCTTGGAGTGCAGGATGTTATTGGTAAATATTAAAAAAAAATAACAGAAAAAACCCTCTTTCTCTGTTAGAATACCTTACTTTTGTGTCTAGAGGCAGATTAAAATTCTGGGAAACACATAACTGTAGACCTTAGTTCTGCAGGCTTTCTATTTGAAGTGGAACAGTTTACATTCCAAAGAATTTTGATGGATTAGAAGCACTCATGTGGATGCCATTGAAATGCCACTGACAAATGCTGGAAATGAATGGAATGTGTTTTAGCAATTTCTGTGATGCTATCAATGAACAACTGAGTGGGGTTTTTTAGAGCTTATGGTTCTGATGTCAAAATCTTCTGGATCAAATGAGACCTAATCCTGGCAGTTGAAGATTTTTTAAAAAGTAAGAAAAGCAGACGTGGAATTCTCCAGGCTTTGATGTATTTTTCTACAATAATCATTAAAAGGTGAATTTATCAAAATCTTTTTGTAATGCAAGACTGTTGTCAATACATATCTAAGCTTTGAAAAAGCTGAAATCCCAATTCCATTTAATTTGGAAGTGCCAAGATTCAAGAGGAAATTCTGCTAGCACATTCATGTATGACTGACAGGAAGCAGTGATATAACTGGGGACAGGCTGGAAAGACACCTTGTTGAAGAGTTCCTGAAAAATTATCCTGAGATCATATAGCGTTCCTAGGGTCTACTAATCAAAAAGTTCTTAATTTCAAGTGTCAAAAGCAAAGTAAAATATCCTGGTTATTAACTGCAGATTACAGAAGGAGATATTATCTATCATAAACATAACGTAAAAATTAAATAGGAGCTTTCTCTAACAAATTCTCTTGGAGACAGAATATGGAAAGTTTTGGCTTTAAACTGAAAATCACTTACCGGGAATACTAAGCAAGATTTGTTTTCAGATAATCACAGTAAATGCCTCATAATTCAAATCACAAGCATTAGGTTCTCAGGTAAGTTTGGTAATTTTTGTGGTTGGCTGGGGTTATTTTAAGTAACAGCCTCAGGCCAGTTGAGTAAATTCATGTGAATTCCAGCACATCAAAGTGTTGGCAAGAGATTAATGCAGAAAGGATCAGTTTGTTCTTGAAACACCACTAAATCTAATTATTTCAGTGAATATTCATAGAGTCAATAATAGGAAAGGTGAGAATAACTATTTTCTAGTTGTCATCTGTTTAAGGGGGAAATCCATCTAAGTGGATGATAGCTACCTAAAAGCCCTTTGACAATGTAGCTATGCCAGGAAACAGCACCATGCATTAAAATGAGACCTTTCTGATTTTAAATGCACTTAAGAGACACTTACAATGCACTGACCTTTTCCTAATTTTACATAGAGAAATTCATATTTCTATTCTACATAATTTGGTAATGTAGGCTCCTGAGTGATTTGCTGTGTTATTTTTGTCACATCTGGTTTTGTCACATGCAAGAAAACTGACAGGGATGAACTGGATGACTCTGCTAAAAGCTTGTTTATATACCCTTAAGGAAATATCTGCTGTCAGAGATGGCCAATTGCTTTTATTAGCTGCCAAGTGTAAACTTTAAACTGCATCAGGCTGACTGTTCTGGCACCCCTGCTATAATCAGATGGCCTTGGAGATCTTGCTTCCATAGCATTACCTACTAAAAAATTGGCAAAAAACCTTCATGGCCATTTCAAGCCGGGATGTCCATTGAGTTGCTATCAGCCATGGTCAGGAGGAGATTTCTGGATTCCAAGAGGAATCAAGCTTCCAAGTCATTCTTTAGTAACCAGTTTTTCAAACCACCTTCATCCCAGACTGGCTAGGACGTAGGCAAATGCTTGCCAGAATCCAGACCTCTGCACAAGCAGGCATAGCAGAACTCATTCCCATTACATAAGGGGCATGAGACTTTTTCAGCTATTATGCTTCCTGGCAAGCTGTGACTTCACTCCCTGTTCAGCTTCAGGGTGTGAGTCACCATTCATGGCCATAAGTCAGGTCCCATCTCACTGTGCTGCCTCCACCAACCTCTAACCAGTGATGTTCCAATGTTATGTTCCTTACCCTTATGAGGATTCAGTACTATAGTTGGTTTACAACACACAACACTGGCTGTACAGGGACCATGTTAGTTTTTTGACTGCCAGCCAAGGAAGGCGACACTGAAGGCAGATGTCAGTAAAAGCACGTGTAATTTTGAAAATAGTCTTTAATGGGGGGTGGGGGAAGTTTGGCATCTTGTATTTAGGCAGTGTACATTACTGATGTTATTCTTTTGGTATCAGTGGAATTACTAAAGCAATTATAGAAGCTCAATATATCTAAAAGTCTGTTGTTCTCACTATTGACCAAAAGAGTCTGCCTCAGTCCGTAAGGAACGAGGAGGATTACTGGTGTTACCCAGTCAGGCTCTTAATTTCTGACAGATAATTTTATCTTTCAGCAATTTGAAGCAATTAATTTCCTCCACTTGAACACTTACAATCAAGTGTATATATGTTGTTATTATTATAAAGTATTTGACAATAATATTTAAGTAAAATCTATATATCCTGGTTTTTTTCCCACAAAGCTATGCCATCCTTACACAGCACCAATGTGCCATATAGAGCCACAGAAGCTTAGGAAATCAGAAAATTTTACATCAGCAAGAGCTGATTTAAATTCTCATGGATTCAAGCTTTTACTTTTGCTTACAACTATGACTCTTTTTGGAAGCCTTTTTAATGATCTTTCGTGAAGTTGAGAAGAATACAGATCTTTCATTTATCTTTCACACTGTGCAGAGTTTGTTATAGATGGATAAATTCTTCATGTTCTCTACTTACAGAAATGTGATAGAATTTGAACCGTTTGGAAATCCAATAAACATGATTTCTTTCAGTACTTAAGATCCCAAATAATTTCAGTATCTTATCTGATTTTTCTTTCTCTTTTATATTTTTAATCTGGAAGATAAAAGTCAAGCACTAGGGTAATTTCTGTGGCCTAAGAGTAAAGCGGCTAAGCGTTTAATCTGTTCAGAGATGTTTTAACTCTTGCATTAGAATTTTTGGCAAATATTTTCTGGTCTCTCTAAGAATGTTTGTGTTTCAGTTTGAGCTACAAAGATGCAGGAGTACTTGAAAAGATACCAGCCAAAGCGTAGACTTAGTGATTATGAAGTCACTTGCATACTTTAAAACCTGAAGGAATCCAGAGTGGATTATATTGCTTTAAGACTTTGAGCTGCAGCTCCTACAAGGAATTTTTCCGTGGGGGTTTCTGGCACCATCACAGCCATCAGAGTGAAGAATATTCCACCACAGCCATCCCACAAACTACTGTGGGGGTCTGGCCTAGTCTGTGGGATAACTTTTTATTGACGTGAAAAACAAAGGGCTACTAAAAGTAGAAGACTTCCCTTATCTGCCTTGCTCTCATCCCAAATTGTTTTACACTGCAGTTAAACCCTAATTCTGAAGGCTTGTGAATGCCTTAAGAATTCCTCTGCCTTCATTTCTGTCTTAGCCTCTAGCTTTATGCTTTACTTTTAGGTAGAATGGTAAACAATTTCACCCATTTATCCAGATTAATATGTGGGTTTTCATATACACAGTTACTTTTAGACAATATAAATATGGCTGTTTAGCTTGTTGCTACAGTAAAGTCACATATATGTTTTTAAGTATTTTTTGAAGGGGGGGATGTTGACAGGTCTAGGAAAAATAATGCTAGGCATTGTTTCTGTTGCTGCTGTGCTGCTGTAAATTAATATGTTTATCCTGAACTGAAAAATTAAACTGATCAGATAAAATGAATGGAATTTTTGCCAGAACGAAGTTTAGTATTATTGCCCGAAGTGAACCTTCTCCTTCTCCATAAGAACTACAGGTCTTAATCCAGCACATCAGTAATTGTCAAACAATTTTATATGCTTTTTCCCTTTCTTTTAGAACAACTAGGCTCTGCTTTGGATCTGGTTAGAGCAATTTGTTATTATTTATTATAGAGCAATCTGATCTGTCTTGTGTGGCCACTCATGTACTGCTCTTGCTTCTTTTCCAGCACTGGTTTTAGACAAAGAGTGAATGAGGGCAGAGGTTGGATATGGGCATGATGACAGCCACAATCCAGTGCCGTTTAGGCGGTGTGATCTTGGTGACTCAGAGCTTGTGGTGGTCCCAGGTGAGGCCATCCTGAGGCCAGGGTTATGTGAGAGCAGGAGGTGGGAAGACACATGGCAGAGTATGGCTTCTCCCTCCTGCCCTTGTACAGGATGCAGTTCGGGCACAGACAGAACAGTGACTCATTGCTACTTTTTTTTCGCTTTCCTGATGTCAGTAGGTCAGGTGAGACTCAGAGTCAGATGTAGTTGCAGGATGAAGACCAGAAATTGCAAAAGCCTGTTTCTGGTCAGTCAATGGCTTTTGTTGTATGAAATGCTGTGCAGGTACGTGTATGGACATGGAAAGAGAAAAGACTCATGGCTGGACAACATGAGCGATGATAATGCAGTGACAGCCATCTGCTCTAAATCTCATTAATATCTCACCAAGGCTAATGAAATCATTATAAAAGTCAAGTAAGTGAGAACCAGATCAGAGAACATAAAGAACAGTTTACAGCATGAGCTGAGAGTTCAAATCTATATCAAAATGTTCTTTTACTCTGAACAAACCCTAAAGTTTCATAAAATAAATGGTTCAACAGTAAAAGGTGAGGCAACCAAACACCTGCAAGGAGAATCATATAAAAACCTGTAATATCTCCTTCCTTGCATTAAGCAGAAATACTTAAAACAAGCACATTCCCAGCTACTAGCTTACACCTTCGCAGCTGATAAAATGTGACATAATCCCCTCTTCAATAAAGCAATCAAAAAGTGGAAAGTTAAAAAAGACTGTGAAATAAAGTAGACTTTGAGGATTTACAACATAAACACTAGCCACTGTTGGAACTACAAAGCAATTAAAACTGCTCTCTGAGATGAGTTTCTTCCTCCTCTAAGTTCTCTCTCTTTATTTTACACCCAGTTAACTTGATATATCTGTTAACTCAGGGCACCTACAGTACAATTACTTATTTCTGTCCAGTATAGAAAATTGTGTATGCATCGAGGTTATGTTTGCTCCATTTTGCCCAATACCATACACTATGTATATTTTTCTTTCTCTTATTCTGCCCCACATTGGTGTTTTGGTAGAGGAGAAGCATCTGCTTCCTTTGCGCCCTCATCTCACTTGATCCACACTCTCTGAAGTAGCAGAACAGACTGATGTAAAGTTATGATAGCAAGAAATGTGGCCTCTTGGTATTTATGCTTTAGAAATTGCTGTGTACTGCAGTTTCCGGTACCTTGCTTGAGCACTGATCTATTAACAAACTATTTGGAGACCAATCAATAGAGTTTCATACTAATAAGTAAATAAAATGCGTGTCCAATTTATACTAATAAGGCTTTTGAAAATGCTTGTAATGGGACACCCCTCCTGCAGTGTGGGTAAAAATACTAGAAGTTAGTATAATGTGCAAACTTTCTGTATCTATACATAAGCTCTAGAGCATTGAGAGAAACTGAATAGTCAGAAGCTTTGAACATTAGGTTATGTAGATTGTAGATTGATAGCTAACCATGGAGCTGCAAGTATCCCATGTGGCAGTATTGCAGAGACCAGGAAATGAATCCAAATGTAGTCAGTAGGAAAATGTGTTATTTAATTAATTAATCATCCACTTATATGTCTTAATCCCACAATAATATTGGTCAGTACTCCATCCACCCCTTAGGGTGATTGGGTGAAGTCTTAAAACACCCATTTCAATAACATTACACCAGTGTACCATAAACAAGACTCAAACACCAGGTGTCCAGATAGTTAAAGAAAAACATCTTACTGTTTTCATAGTTTGCATGAGAAAGAAAAGATTTACACAGAACACTGCAAGAAGCTGGAAAATCCTTCTAACAGGCTTTTCTATATCCACAATCCCATACAAGTTCCTGAAAATTTTGAATCTTTGGCATTTAAACTTTGCAACATCTGTTCTAATTTAATATTTTGGTATTGTTATGAAATTTTCTTCCATAGTCACACCTTATCTTTTCAGCCTGTGTCCTTATTTCATCTAGTATGCCAATTAAGCAAGAGGAAATAGCCTGAATATTTTATATAGTAATAAACTGACATAAACTGCTCTAAACTAATATATGTTGCTCTAAGTAATTTTTCTTCATCCTTCAGCACTGCAAGTATGCAACTTCATTTGACATTACGTTTTCACAAGCTCCCTAAATCCAACACAGATGGTAGCTCTTGGAAAAATAGAATCTCTTTATTCTTCCTAGACAGGTCTCAGATTTTTGAGAAATAACATAAGATAACAGGAACAAATATAGTTGGTAGCTGAGTCTAAACAAAGACATGGTACCTTCTACTCCTCTGGAAAATGTGTTATGGGCAGGAGCCACGGAAATTTCTTCATCCTGTTGAATTCAGTGATATGATACATGCTAAAAGGATCTTTAGCCAATATAGCTAAAACTGATTCAAACTGAGCCAAAATATTTACACATGTAAGACATAATGTTGAATTGCTGAGTTCACGGTTAAAATAAATGATGTTGCTTTGGGAGGGTAATTCTCTCCATACTTGTTACACGATCATCAAACAACCCCAGCACTTGTTTTCAGTGTGTCTGCTTTGACACTTAATTGCCTGCTATAATGCCGAGAAATTGCACTTTAACTGTGTCCAAATTAAAAATGAATCCACTCTCACCTGTCCTTTTCTTCTGCCTCCTTCCCTGACAAGGGACAAGGAAACATTACAGTAGAAAGCAGTGCCAGAACTTTCAAGACCAAGGGATAATCTCGATGGGGAGCTTAAATGCTAAAAGGTTTGCCAATGATTCAGACAGTCCCAGATGAAAAGCAATTTTTATAAAGTGAGATACTCAGCGGTACGGGTTCAAGGATAATACATGAGTGTTTTCATAGTCATTGGCCTTATATTCATGATTTCATTTTCAAGATGGATTGTACCCTGGGCTGAAATGCAGAGCACTTTTGAGTTCAGATGCCTTCACTTCGTGATTCTGTACTCATTCAGTATGGATGTATGGTAAAAAGCCAAAACTGAGTCCTTGCTCTGACAGCCAGACTTAACCTGGCCTGCTGTGGTCTTCCAGATGAAATACAACCTGTTACAGACACTCAGGTTTGAATGTAAGTCATTTGGCTTTGAGCAAATTCTCAGCATGCATTTCTGCTTTGTGTTTTGTCAGAAGGAAGGAGTTCAGCTGGAGACATGTTACCTATATTTGCCTTTCCTTAGTGTTAGAGAGAGCAAAGATCATAATTTCAGAAAGAGAGATGAACTATCTTTACTTTCATTATCTCAAATTAAGGTCTGAAAAAAGCTTGAAGACTTTATATAAATTCGTTTTTAAGACCAAAAGGCAAAGATTAAGGCTAGAGAGGGGAGAAGCAATTTAAATGTCTTGCTTGTGGTTTGGGTATCCCTTTCAGTAAAATTTCTTTGATAATGTCTGTTTGCAGAGCTTCACACAAGTTTGATTTCTTGAACCTTAAGCAATATTTTTGCATGCATTGCCTTGAAATATGACCAGAGACAGGTCTCAAGGAAACAGCATGAATTTGAGTCAAGGGAGGTTTAGGCTGGATAGCAGGAGAATGTTTTTCAGCCAGAGGGTGGTTGGGCACTGGAACAGGATCCCCAGGGCAGTGGTCACAGCACCAGCCTGACAGAGTTCAAGAAGTGTTTGGACAATGCTCTCAGGCACATGGTGAGACTCTTGGGGATGCAGGGCCAGGAGCTGGACTCAGTGATAAAACTCAGCATATTCTGTGATTCAACAATTCTATGAAATGCTATTTATTATCTCCAAATTTAATTTTAACTCACTTCCTCACTATTCATAACCTTAGCATGTTTTTGGAATATGAGCAACTCCTTAGAATAACTTTATTTAATAAATGCTCTTTTATTTAAAAAGGTCTTCATGCAGGTTCCCTTCTTCCTCCAGCCTTTTTGGACTTGTTTATGCACCTCTGAGACATGGGGCTTATCTCAGCCTAGGGAAACATATTTTTCTTCAATATCTCCTGAACATTTTGACAGTAGATCACTGACACTCTTAGAAAAGAGGGAGCACCTGAAGGGTAAGAATTCTCAGAATTCAGTAGGAAAACTTTTCCCTTCATTCACCACCCATACTTGCACTGCTTCCAAGATCTGCGGGGATTAAGCAGTCAGAGGTTATCCAGAATCCCTTCCAGCAGCATGAAGCCACAGGGGAAACTCCATCCTGTTTTAAGGGAAAAGGGAGCGATAATCTCCAAAGTCAGTCATCGCTGTAGGAGGCACTTCAGAGATTCACAACTGCAGCATTTCTTATGAAAACCCTGGAATGCAGATGTAATAGCTAATGCATTAGTGAACCCCTGCACATCTGGTAATCTAATGCTGGGGTTAGCCCTTCTGGATTGCCAGGAGCACAACTGCGTAGTACAGAATTGTTCTGAATTTGCTCCCTGCTCAAAAGACGATGTATCCAAAAGCTGCTGAAGTCAAAAAGATGAGTGTAGAAAAAGGATGCCTTGGTTGGATCCCAGAGCCATGCCGTGGCCTTTCCTCTTTCAGGTTACTTAATGGAAGTTCTCTGTTTTGTGATGGGTTTTTTCATCATCCATCCCTGTGACAACTGGTTTTTGTGACCTCTGTTTCTGTTATTTGTGTCACCTAGTTCTGAAAGTGGGAACATTTTCCTTCTGTAACAAATTACTTCCTTTGTCCAGGTGGTGCTTCCAGCACCGTATGTTGGGGCTTCTTCTGTCTGTACCTGATTTTATCACATGCGCCTCTGGTCAGTGAAGGCTCTTGCATGATTTCACTGTAAGAGATCACAAATCAATAGATTACCTAAACCTCACAGAATAATGTCGATCTTTTGTTTTACTGGGAGGCTAAGACAGGAAGGGATTGCAAAACTCTAAAGAACATGAAAAGAACACAACATAGCAGCCTGGAGGCTTTAAAAATACTTTTCTGAAGGCTTTTAATGCCTTATTTAATAATAGACCACCCACTTCTGAAGAAGAGCATTACTAGTATTTTCTAAGCTCCATGTAGGAGTGTATCTCAGGACACAAATACACTAGGGATCTTCTTGTGTGGAACAATGAAAGAAGAAATTTAGCAGCCCTGGCTGCCTGACTCCAGACACAGAATAAATAATTCTTGTAATCCAGTGCTGTACATTTTCTTCTATTCCTAATCCAGTGTGTCCTACTGTAAGAAAATCATGTTATACCAAAAAATTGAGGTAACAGGGGATTCAGCTGAAGTATAATGAAAAAATAGCAACTTCGGTCTAGTATGAATAGGTGGAACTGAAATATGTACATATGCACATAAATATGTGCAATTTTAGATACATAAATATGCAAATGTAAACTCATGCCGTTTATAAGTAGGTTTGTAATTCACTGAAGCCTTATATTTCGAGTGCATTGAGGATTTACAAGTTATTATTAGGATACTTTGCAGTGAATTATTTCTCAGCCATAGGTGTTTTGGGCCTGCTCTAAGGGAAGACCCAACTTCACAGGCTCAAATTAAAACAGATATACTTACAGAGAGCTCCTTTCAGTCACTTGTATAATACAGGCTTTCCATCAGTTCAATTTTGATGTTACGTATTTTTGTGCTGTGATCTATGCGAGGTTGGTAGCATGAAAGGAGATAGATAAACATCTGTTACATACTTGCATTTCAGGTGTGAGCATGAAAATAAACCTTCATTTTTCATATTCCACCCTGTATACTGGACACCCAATTCTCAATATATTATAGTCTTCTATATCTTAAAAGTGTAACTCCACTATTTCTTCCTATTCCAGGTCAGACTGTAATTTCATGCAGTTCTAAATTAGGTGTTGCCCATTGAAATCAAGGATTTAGATCCTGATCTCATTGTGTGTAATCCGAAGGAAGTCTTGCAGATCAACAGAGCAACTTTGAATTTTCATGAGTTAACTGTAACCACACCCAGCTCCAACTGCCTGTGTATAAAAAGCTGATATAAATCATGTCACAGTCAAGTCTGTTATTTGTTTTTTTCTCAAGAAAATAATTTATGTTTGCTTTTAAATATGATCAGAAATTTTCTAATAATAGTCAGTTATGTTGAGCAATTAGCTGAAGGCTGACAGAATAATCATTGCTTGAAGCACTTCCCAGCTGATACTCCGAATTAATTCTTTCTTTTTTTTTTACTTCAGATTCCTCATATATCCTGTTTCCATGGAGAAATTCTGATGTGTGCTAGAGTAGACATCAACAACAATAATTAGAGCCCTGAAGACAACCCTTCCATTTTGAGAGAAAGATAAAAGAAAAATTACGTGGCCATTAATGAAAAAAAACACAGAGCAATGCAATTGTAAGAGACCTCAAGAGAATATGTGGTCCACATTTTCATGGGAAAGGGAAACTAGATGAGATTATCTAGCATCCTCCCCAGTTGCATCCTGAAAATCTACAGTGGTGAGGACTCTACTGGTTCCTGGTGAGGTTCTTCCAATGAAGGATGGTTCTCATTGTAAAAAAGTGTCTTTCTTATGTCAAGGAAATGTCTTCTGGTGCAACTTGTACCTTTTGCCCCTTGTCTTCATCATGTGACTCCTTGTGATGTCAGAGCATCTGTATTCTTTGTAGCCACCTTCTAAATACTGGTTTACTGTGATGAGGTCCCTTCTGATCCTTACTTTTTTCAGGGATAAAAGGCCTAGCTCCTTCTGCCTTTCCTCACAGGGGAGGTTCTGCAGCCCCTTGTCCATTTCTGTGTCTTCCTTGAATTGTGAGACTAGAAGGAGACACGGTTCTTCAGGTACTGCCTGACGAGCTCTCTTCAGAGTGTGGTGATCCCGGTCTGTCTCTCTGCCAGCAGTGCCCCTGCAGCTGCAGCCCAGGATCTGATTTGCCTTTTGCTGCAGCATCACACCAGTGACTTGTGTTCAGGTGATTGTCCCCTGAACTTCCGTGTCCCTTTCTGCAAGGCTACTCCGCAGACACACAGGTCACAGCCTGTGCTGGGCCCTTTGGTTGTGTCCTCCCAGATGCAGGACTGTGCGCTTGTCTCTACTGCACCTTGCACTGCTCTTGCCAGCCCCACCCTTTCAGTCTGTCTACGTCTCTTTGTAAGATGGCATTGTCCAGAACATCTGTGAAGATGTTGGAACATTGATTTCTGAGGAAGCCTCCTTGTGACAGGCTGCCAGCCTGAGTGAAAACCATTGATATCCACTCCCTGAGTGTGCCCTGCTAACCAATTTCTTACCCATTTCACAGATGACTCACCCAGTCTTGCCAGTTTGTCCAGGAGAAGGGTATGGGAAAGTATCTTTTCTTAATTCAATTTCTACTCCAGCAGTTGAAAGAACTACGAGTAGAGAGTGGAAATCCTGATTGTTGTATGAACTGTGTTCACTCTTAATTGCCTTGTCCTGTGCATCATCCTAATAACTGCATAATCACATTTTCCTTGGTATGAGAAAATACTTCTCTTCACTTTTAATCCAGAGTTCCTACCCTGATGTTTTCAGAATTATGCAAAACCAAAGTCAGCTTTATTGGAGAGCGGAGATTGTGTTTGCTATGAAAATCTTCACTGTAGCTGTTTTGATATGGTCTCTGTCAGAAGAGTTCTTTAGCGTTTCTGTGTAGGACTGCACCCATCCTGTCCAGCTTTGAGATCACTGGATAGTGGTGGGTACTTCCAGCAGGCTGTGGAGGTACTGTGTTTTGGCAGCCCTCCTTGGAAAGATTTGCTGCTGCCAGAAAACTCAGCTTCACCGAGAGCCTCGGTCTAAACAGAATCCTTCATCCACTTGATCAAACAGGTTACCTGCTGTCACTCTTTAGTCTGGGCTTTATGACTAAATTATCATGGTTTAATTAAATTATTTCTGGTCTAACATTGTGGTAGAAGCATAACTGAGAAACGAGTATCAGGGAATGCCACCTCTCTAATCTGCATTTAGCAAAAATCACCTACTACTAAAAGCCTCCTTTGCTAAGTCTAAATCCACACATATTCAAGGTTACATCCCACAATCTTTAGTGATCAATGATCTTAATCTTTATCAATGATCTTAAGTACCATGACTGAAAATGATATTTTCTATTTATTTTTGTCACCAAAATCTCTTTCAATACAAACTTCTAGATTTCCTGTCTTTGTTGGTTTTTAACAGGCAGTGATACATTGATCACCAGGATTAAGTAGAAGTAAGTCTCCCGAATTGTTATTTATTTGTGCTCACATGCATTTTTAGTAACTGTATATGAATTGCAGATGATTGTTCATTGGTCAGTGTAAGAGAAAGAATCCCAGCCAGTATGTGAGGTAGCAGCCATTAGAACACCAGTCTCCATAGATTCTATATATGATCCACACTCAAAATCAGAACAGTTTCTTGAATTGAAACATTTCAATGCACAGAAAAGCAAACACTGTATCAAGTTATTAACTGATAATATATCTTTAAGAACAGGTTTGAAAGTCTATAGTAGTGATTTTAATTTAGAGGAAGAAAACTCAATATTCACAAGGTTACTAAAAAGCTCTTACTTTTAAGATGTATGTCCGTATCAAGCAAAAAACCCCAAACTAACCAATGAACCAACCCATCAAGCAAAAAAAGCCAAGTGAATTTATGCAAAAATATGTCATTTTGTAAACTATGTGGCATTTGTTTACTCAACTATATCTAGCTATAAAGTGATTGCTTTCTTTATCCCTTCATTACTGGAATGAACTGAAGCTATTTTCAACTTTCACAGGGGAAATATTCTAGATAATTAAAATGAATGCTTTCCATTATCTTATCACTTTGCAGTTGCTGACAGTCTTAACAAAATGTATCAAGCTGATGAATGGACAACATCCTCTGAATAGATAAGGCAATGCTGCTCAATGTTCTCAACCATCTTCCTCTTAATTCCCTGGAATCCTGTTATTTGTCTTCTAAAATTAACTATCTGAACAAATGTATATGACTTGCCTGAAAGCTACCATTTTCTGAATCTCCAGCATAGATATTTTAAATATATACAGTTAATCTGAGTTACAGAAAGTTATGTGAGATAAGTCATGTGATGAAGATTGAAATTTGTGAGAACCAAGAAGGTGGCAGGAAAAAAATCTGTGTTTGCATTAGTACAGTTTTCTAAATCTCTTTATTTTTGGTAAATGATTGACTACCTGTGTCATGACTAACAGAAATGGCATTGATTAATGTGCATTTACTTAGATGTGTCCAGACTGAAAGCAGTTGAAGATAAGTGAAGATAGCAGGATAAAATAACATCTGTTGTCTTACGGAAATTATTTGTATTTCTTCAAATTATAGGAACGTCTAAATGTTAACTACAGCAACAGGGTGTAAAGGAAGGGAGAAGCTGCATTTCAATCTGTGTATCTGATTCAAGGAGTTTAGCAAAATGTCACTTGGGATATTGTATTACTTGGGACCAAACCCCCAAATACTACTTTAAAATTTTTCTCATAATTTAAAAAGGCATGGATATGACTTGCTTTTATGTCACTTGAAGAAGGAAAGGATAATTTATTTTCTGCTAACAGAAAGAAAAGTGAAAAAACGTAGTGTTTGAGAGATATTCAGACTAATTTACAAAGTCAACACTAATGAAGTGTAAGGCCTGTATACTAAATGTAAATAACATCCTACCTAAAAATATGTTGTGCTGGTCCACAATTCATAAAATTGTTAAGTGAATTAAGCAAAGGACTTGACCATATGAAGAGCTCACTTTTAAAATGCAATATTTTGCTCAAATTCTCGAAAGATTTATTGGCTATCAGCAATGTAGTTAAGCAAAAATAACAATTAAAAGAGTGCTATCAGGTCACATCTCCGTTTTATGAGATGGTGAAGACATACAGTTAGGATCTACTGTCCAAAAAGCCCACAACCTCCTCTAACAATGACAGAAATATTTTCAATTGCTGTTAATCAATTCACTGAAAAATGCAGTATGTTTTTCTTGTCTAAATACTGGCACTAGTATTATTTTACTTTTGCCATCTTACTTATTTGTTGGATTTAAAACTGTTGATTTACACTGGAAAGGGTGTAGCATTTTTATAAACATAAATTATTTTTAGTGAACAAAGGACTGACAGTAGTAGACACAATATCTGCTGCCCAGGACAGTGACAGGCAAGAAGTTTCATACTTTATTTCATTTGTGTTCCCAGCTAGGAAGGTTTAAAAAATATATGTATCCTAATAAATGGAATTAATTTTTCTTTTCTCAAGCATTCTTTGTTTTCTAAAGGAGTTGAACTTTTTGTGTCCAAATTTAAAAAAAAAATATTCGTTGAAAATTTCAGGCAGAGTATGAGTAACAAAAAACATCCTTTAAGTCTGGATTCCAGTGAACTTGTGTCTTACATAGACTTGACTTTTTTATGAAGATTCAGGTTACAACTGCTGCTTTTCCAAAGATATGGAATGTGTAATGTGGATTTTTTGGCATCTAGTAACATTTGAGTTTATGTTAATCTCTTTTCCTCATTTGAGATGATACCAAATTCAAAACACTGAGCTAAGAAGTCACTTACTAAGCCTAACCAAAAAGCCACTTGTTTTCCCAGAACTTAAAAGAACACTGGTTCCTTCCTTTGACTGAAACTACCTATTCAGTGGTTCAAATGTGATGATTTATGGGAAAGACTTGGCAGACTGCTGATTACTCTGATACTGAGATCAGCAGGGCATAGCTGTTTAACCCTTGTCTTCAAGAAAACTGGGAAAAAGAATGGAAACCAACATTCATTTTGCAACCAATTCAACATTCAACTGCACCAAAATGCAGTTGGTGGTACTGCTTCTATGGTGGTTAGATTCTCGCAGTCTTTTATGGTGAGTATGAGAGGGTCAGGTCCATTAACTTGATGAATTTACCTGTGTCTAATTCTACAGCAAATGAAAACAAAATCTAGACCATAAGGTAGACCATGGTACTTGTCCCTTACTGAGAAAATAATATATTGAGTACAAGTGTGGAAAAAGAATCCCTCTGGGAATTTTTATTGATTCTGTATCAATTCAAAGTTTCCTAACTTGGCAAAGCTGTCCATGATGATGCATTGAAAATACAACATGCAAATATTAATTGAAATTCAGTCATGTAAAGGTGAAAGTACCCCCACAAAAAGATGCAGTCTTTTGAACATCACTAAACTGCTGTGAAAGATTTGAATGCAAAAATAACCAAAATGTTTTAATCATTCCTTAGGGGGAAAAAACCTTATAATATTGGGACTGTCTGTGGACTACTGCCATTAAAGGCAATAAACCAAATTTAGCCCTACAGCACAATTGGCTTATAGGTATTGAAAAAGTAATATTTTGTAGTTAGAACTGCACAAGAAAGCTTTGGCAGAACAATTTGCCAATGGATCTAAATTATCTGTAAAACAAGATACTTTTTGCTGCTCTTGTGGAAATTTCAGGGAATATATTCTGAGGAACACTACAAACTGCTTTGTCATTTTTGGAAAAAAAAATTTGGGCTTTTGATTTTCATTTTGTTTTATTGTTTGTTTTTTTTAAGCATCTTCTCTTGTAAGCAATGGTATGGTGCACATAAAGAATTTCCCTGGCTGCTCACTGGTGAGGCTGTTGCTTTCAGGTCTCACTATACTGGATGTTTTTTTAAAACTTGCCTTTAACTGTGTATCTTTGACTGTGTTTGACTCTTTGTCTTGAATTTTTGAGCACACCAGCTGGGTGATTTAGTCCACTTGTTTCACATCCCAGATACAGAGGCTTTGACACTCAGATAACTCAGTGACAGAAACAAAGCATATGACCCATTCTCACCTTGGCCATGACTTTTCTGTAGGAGCTAGTCTTGACTAACCATTCAGCTCTTCAGGGAGATACAAAGGCGAAGGTAAACAAGTACACAGGCTTACTCATTTTACAAGAAACTATTTGAAGAAATAATATTTAGAACAGGATAATGTAAAGTTTGTCATTCTTCATGGCTGTCTACCCGCGTAAAAGCTACACTCTCCTCGCTTGAATACAATTTCTACTGCAAATTACGATTTTTTTTTCCCTGTGGTTACTTTCCTTCTGCAGCTCCTATGAAAAAGCGGACTTTCTCCTCTCTTGGCTCAGCTTACATTGTTCTTTTGAATTCCTTGTAACGGTGTGAGTACTTGTGTATTTTGAAAGACGCATGTGGCATCTTAGCATATTTCTGCCCCCGTCTCTATACCCAGGCTATTTTTGGGAAGTCGGATAGATCTCATTTCCCTTAAGGTATTATTTTCCTGGACTGAGATAAGTATATATATTTTTTTTAAAGTACAGTTCATCAGTTCTGACTGATGATTGACATAGGCATCAAAAGCTAAAAGGTGATGTATCAAAGCTCTGTGTATATAGAAGCTAGTTACAAAAAATCATCATCTTCATAGTATAACTAATCCAGTCCTTCATCTGGCTTTTGACTTGGATTTGATTAATTTCCCCCAGAAGTACCTGTTTCTTGTTGTTGACTGTAAAGGGAGGCTGACTGGTAACATGGTATTCAATGATTAATTTAGATGCCTAAATTTCAGTAAGATGACTCCTACCTAGTGTGTTCAGACTTCAATATAGTAAAATTTTTCTGTAGTATTTTATTTTGCAGATATATTCCTTAATGTGCAGATTTTTTATTCTTCTTTCCTAGCTGAAAGGTCTTAAAAATCCCCTAAATCCTTGTGAAGCAGAGTTGTCACGCTCTGCCTCTCTTTATTTCTTGTATACAGCAGATTACAGTCAGATTGTAGTACTACTGACAGTCACAACTAGATGTGAAAAAATAAAATCAGAATGTCAGTCACATTACTGGGATTACACATGCATTACCATCTGCAATCAGCAGCTCACATCCTGATGAGACTGAGAAGTGTTTTGCATTGACTGAAGTGCACTTAACTCAGACTTGAATACAACTGAGTACTTTACAAAAGATAAAAATACCTTTAGCTGCATTTGTAGGTGGGAAATGCAAGGTAGATAGTCTTTTCTGACTTCTTTTAAGCTTTCTTTTTGTCTCCCTGTCTTTCTGTCATTTTCAGTGTCTGTCGTCCTTTCCACCTGTTTCTTTGCCTTCAGCACTTTTTGGGCAGCTAAGAGCCTTGCAGAGGTTATTGATTTTGTCCAGGAGTACCTGAAATTGACAGATTATATACTCACAGTAATTCCCAATGTAAAACTGTGTAATAGAGCCAGAGGCAACACACCCATATGGTTTTTGTATCTCTTTGTTGATAACGCTTTAATGAAAAGGAGATGAAGATGCATGGGTGTCGAGAACTAAAGGGAAGGTGCATGAAGGTTATGACCATGGGTTTCTAGGATTCCCTAATGCTCAAAAATATGGAGACTTTATCCGCTATATTTCTCTGCTTTATTACCACAAATATGACAAAATTTACAACTAACAAGTAAACTGGCACAAAAAAACCCATTGTAAAAAACCACCTATAGCAAGTATACTTATGATTAATAAAGCAAATATATATATATATACATACCCAGCTATTGCAAACTGATATCAGCAATCAATAATATAATATCAGTCAATAGTGTGGTAGCAGTAGTATGACAGCAGCAATCAATCATAGAGTAACAATCACTAACTGCAACTGCCAATTAGGTATGTATTATTACAAGCTACTATGAACTTTTCATTATTGAAGCAATTTATCAGATGTGTAATACCAGATATGATAGATTATTTATAGGGATTTATAGTCTCAATATCAAGGGAATAAGACAGATTTTGGAAAGGGACAGACCATCCCAAAGGGGGAGGCAAACTAATCCCAGAGGTGAACCCAGACATACCAGAAATGAGAACACAAACCAAACCTACCTCAAAAGTGGGTCCAGAAAGGGGGACCAGTGAGATTACAGGCTGTCTCACTTCAAAGGTGATCTGTGGTGCAGAATCTGGAGTGAGCATTCAAGATCTCATAGAAAGTTAATGTGGAGAATTCAACTTGTTTAGAAAAGAAAAAGTACGTGTGGCAAGGTAAGCTCCCAGGAACAGAGACTCAGCTTTGAGTAGAAATTAGGCTTGTTTTGTATCAGAGACATAAAACAGCATAGAATATAATTGCTTCATGCAGCCAACAGATGCTTTAATTTCCATTTTTCAACTGATGATGAGGCTTTTTGTTCTTTCAGAGAAATTACTGTTTTTCTTAGACTGTTTTCCACCTTCTCAAATGATAAGGTGTCATTTCAGTTCCTTGTGCTTGCACTTACTGATAGTATCTCAGGATGTCTCCTCTTTCTAGGTATGCCAACAGTACTTCCAAGAGACAGCTGCCCTTTTCAAGGATGGTACTGGTTCATAGGCCTAGTTCCCAAGTTCACAGCTTCCAAGATGGCATTTTCTGTCAGTATTTTCCAGTAGACATTTTCTTCTGTTCAGCTGTCTTCCCCACTAACCAGGCTGTCTCTCAGGCAGCTCACATCACTGGTACATCTAAGCAGAAGTCTCATTGCCAGTCTGATAACAAACCTTACAACTTCTCAAAGTTCTAGTTTTGTTTGTGTCCTGGGTTACAATGTATTCTATTACCATGAGATGTTGAAACCAGGTGTAGCGATGTTCCTTGCCTCCTCCCTCCAGACTGTCTCCTGTTAATGGGCCCATAAGTGCCTTGCCCCATGACTCACCATCCCACTGTGAGATGCTCTGCCCAGGGGGAAGGAGCCAAGCATTCCCACCTGGATATAATCTGGGGTCTGGAACAGCACACGCAGCCTTACCTACTGGGATCCCAGAGGACAAGAGCTACACAACCACCACTGGATTTTTGGAGGAGGACCAGACAGAAGTTTTCTACAAGATCACTGCTTCAACAGGACCACTTCAAAGAGAGCTGCAGCCACCACCCAGTCGGACTGCTACCAACACCCTGCCAAGCAGGGTGCCAGGTCGTACCCTGACTCTGTCAGGTTAAACCAGTTTCTCTGTATTATTGTTTTGTTTTATAGATATATATATACATATATATATAAGTAAAAACTGTTATTCCCATTTCCTCATATCTTTGCCTGAAAGCCCCTAATTTCAAATTTATAATAATTTGGAGGGAAGGGGGTTGTATTTTCCATTCCAAGGAAATTCCTTCCTCAAGCAGACACCTATCTTTCAAACCAAGACAGTTTGTCAGATGTTTCTTAGGTATCACAATAATTCCAGCTGCTATCTTAAATATTTATTTTAATTTGGTCTCTATTCTGTATCACATGTTATTTTTCAGCACTGTAACATTTTCAGAGAAAATAACAACAAAAAAAATTACAGCATTCCAGAACTGTAAAGTGGAGATTGCCTTAATTAAAAGTCATTTTTGTTCATATGGGAACAGGCTGCCGATATAGATCAGAGAACACAGAGGATTTTAGGCTAAGCCTAGCATGGATATTTTGGAAGATTATGACAAATTATCTACTTTTTTGTCACACAATGCAAATTTGTATAGCTTATGTTTTTTGAAGGCTTGATGCTTTCAGGGTAGTATTTGTCTATTCAGCTATTATGTAAAGGTCAGGAGTATACAAAAAAAAAAAGGAGGCAGGAGATACACTGTGGAGAAATAAGAACTAATCAGTCTCCAGAACTCGACTGCACATAGCAATTGCTAATTCACAGAATCACACAACAGTGAAGTTTGGAAGGCACGACTGGATTTCTTCTAAGTCCAAGATGTCTGCTCAAAATAGGATCAGCAAGAGCAAATTGATCAGAGCCATGTCTAGTCTGGTGTTGAATAACTTTAAGGATGGAGTTAATACAGTCTCCTTGGGAAATAAGTTCCAGTATTAGAACCACACACACAGCAAAGAAGGTAGGTTTTATGCTTAAATGGAATTTCCTCTATTTCAATTCCTTCTGTCCTACTACCATCGAGAAGGCTCCATCTTCTTTGCTTATACCCGTGTGGTATTTAGAGTTATTGATAAGATTCCCCTGAGACATTTCTTCTCCCAAGGCCAAAGAGTTCCCACTCTCTCAGCCTCTCCTTGCGTGAAGGATGCTGCAGTCTCCTAGTATTCTTTAAGGCTCTTTGGTAGACTTGCTCCAGTATGTCTATCTCTTGTAGGGAGCCCACAGCTGGACACATTACTCCAAATGGGAGGCAAAGAATGACACCCCTCAAACTGCTGGTGATGCTCCCCCTAAAGCTGGAGGTTGTTGGCTTTCTTTTCACAAAGGCACATTTTTGCCTTATGTTCACCTTGAGGACTCTCAGGGCCCTTTCTGAACAGCCATTGCCCAGGCAGTCAGCCTCCAGTGGATGATACATGGGATACTATATTTCTTCTGTAATACATGGGGTTATTCCTTCCCACAGGCTGGATTTTTGAATTCCTTTTGAACTTAATAAGATAACTTGTTTTTCCATGTCACCAGGTTGTCCACAACCCTCTGAATAGTCTCACAGACATCTCGTGTATCAACCACTTCTCCCAAATTTATATGTGTACAAACTTGCTGATGGCATACTCTATCCTATCATCCAGGCCATCCAGGACTGATAGAATACTGAAGAATTTAAAATTGTCATATTTTTAAACCAGTGAGTATGACAACATGGAGAAACACTTCTTGTGTCTCTGCATCAAAATATTTAGATGGGAAACAGTTTTTGTATATTCCTTTATTTAACTTGGGGCTTAGAACTGAAGTAAAGTAGCATAAGGGGAAATAGCCTATCCATGGCCTCAAAAATCAGGACTTTTCATGTTTAATAACAAATCACAGAATCACAGAATCATTCAGGTTGGAAGAGACCTCTAAGATCATCAAGTCCAACTCTTAATGAAGCACCACTGTGTTCAACAGTAAAACATGTCCCTAGGTGTGACATCTACATGCCTTTTGAATACTGCCAGGGATGATGATTCTACCACTTCCATGGACAGCCTGTTCCAGTGCTTGACAACCTTATCCATGAAGAAATATTTCCTAATATCCAATCTAAACCTCTCCGCTCTCCAATAAAGCTGACTTTGGTTTTGCATAATTCTGAAAACATCAGGGTAGGAACTCTGGATTAAAAGTGAAGAGAAGTATTTTCTCATACCAAGGAAAATGTGATTATGCAGTTATTAGGATGATGCACAGGACAAGGCAATTAAGAGTGAACACAGTTCATACAACAATCAGGATTTCCACTCTCTACTCGTAGTTCTTTCAACTGCTGGAGTAGAAATTGAATTAAGAAAAGATATGGTGCAACTTGAGGCCTCTTGTCCTGTCAGTTGTTGTCTGGGAGAAATACACTACTTCCAGGTAGTTGCAGAGAGTGCTAAGGTCCACCCTGACCCTGCTTTTCTCCAGTTGCTCCTCATAAGACTAGTGGTCCCTTCACCAGCTCCATTGCCCATCTCTGGACACACTCCAGTGCCTCAGTATCTTTCTTGTAGTGAGTGAGGGGCCCAAAACCAATTTGACATGTGGCCTCACTGGTGCCAAGGATAGGGGGATGGTCCCTTTCATAGTCCTGCTGGCTGCACCATTATTGATACAAAAATGATGTTATTTTGAAACAGTAGTATTAATTATGGGCGTAATTGTGAAAAGTGAGAGTTACATTTCACTTTTGTGCTCCTTGTCATAATATCAAGAAGTTACAGTAGTCCTTGGGTTAGAGGGAAGAAAGATCTCATACTTCAATATCCCTCCACCTCCTTTCCCAGTCTTGGCAGACTCTTCTTCTTTTTTCTAGAATTATTCACCCACCAGTTGTGCTCTATGTTAGCAACTCTGACATGGCAGTAGCAGGAAGACATCACACTCCATATCTCACAGTCGCATTGGTATTTTTGTTCTGGTTCTGAAGTTACACATCTTGAAGTACCTGTAAATGTCACCATGCAAGCATTTCCAGGGAGCAGCAGCATTTCCAGGGAGCAGCAGCATTTCCAGGGAGCAGCTCATACCCAGAGTTAGTTGCTGCCCAGCAGTCAGTGCTTAAAAGCAGCAATGCTTAAAAGCAAAATTCACAGATCACTGATATTATGCTGACAGACCATTCCGCAATTTAAATTTTATGTGCCTCAGACATGAGCATGTGACCATGTTTCTTGCTTTCCTTTCATTTCAGAATATGTATTTTTGGCAGAATTAATAAAAACCCAAATCAGCCAAGGAGAAATTAAAGATCAGACAGAGTTTTAGGTTATGTTTTAGAGCAACTACTCTGATGGTGAAGCCAATTTGTAATGAAACTCATCTAGTGAGTTTTAAGATTGATTACATCTAAGTGTTTTGGTAGGTAGAAGACAATCAAATATGTTGCTGTGAAGTCAAAGAACTTTTCAGAGTTTTAGGATTAGCTGTGGTGTGCAGAAAAATAAACAGGAACTAAGGTTGAGGAATATTTGGTTGGTTCTGTTGGCTCAAAGAAGATCTAAAAGATCTTTGTAGCATCAAAGAGCAGTATCATCCTGTACTTTTAGCATGCTCATATTAGTTTATTGACCAGCTAAGTAGCTAGTTTTTGAAATAAGATTCCATGCAAATTGTGACATACAGGACATGCTGCTCTAGGATTCGTGGTGAGGACTCCGTGATTTAGCGAATCAGTGACCGAGTAATTATGGAGCACTTCAACAAGACTGGACCAAACTGAGAAAAAACACTGAGCTACTCGTGAAAAAAAACCCCAAATAAGACCTAATTGTGTTCTTTAGAAATGTGTAAGATGTTTGGAAAAGCCTTAAGGAGCACTTGGTGGTGCTGACCTGTTGAGAAGATGACCACAGCCATTTAAACACATCAGTGAGCTGCCCAGGAAAGGTGGCTGGGCAGAAAACAGTTATAGAAAAGCAAGAGACAGGCTATGAGAATTGTGTATTCCTTAGACATTCATGCATATGTGCAGTAGATTCTGATAAACGGGAAATGAAGGGTTAGTGCTGTGCTGCAATACCAGCAGGAGTGCTTCTACCTATAGCTGAGAAGACAACATTGCGTCAATAAGTACACAATTGTGTTGTAAGAGTTTTGTGCATGAATGGAAGTAGTTGAAGCAAGAGAATTCTTGGCCTATGTCAGAAAGGCAGATGCTCAGAAAGAAAGCCCAGGAGCAGAGTTAGTAGTGCTCACTGTCCAAATAACACCTACTCACATCAGAATGTCTACTTCCAACCCTCCTTTTGCGATGCTTTTCACTGCATCACACTCATGTTTTTCAGACCTTTGCTTTCTGCAGTCTGAAAACTGATGAATCACAAAATAACCAAAGAGGTCCTTTCCCACAGAGAGTGAAACTGAGCCTCCCTAGAGATCCTTCTATTGAAAGCGAATGTTCAGCATTATATTTTCTCTGAAGTCCTTGCTCTTTCTACAGAGCTAGAAGAGAATATCTGGTTTTTGAAAGAGCTAAAGAAAATAATGAAATATATGAGGTTTTTGTTTTCAATGTTACATTTTAAAATATCCTACATGCCTTATATGCTATTTTAGTATAAAGGCAAAATAATGATTATGTTGAGTCAGACTTTATTATTACAATGTCCTTACTTTCTTTTTGAGATTACAGATTCCTTTCCTAATCAGCTATCCATATATTGATTGACATATGTGCTAAAGCTAGATAATTTCATTGCTACAGTGTTGATTTTTTCTTTAAAGCTGTTGAAATTTCTGTGTTCCATATGAATTTAATGTCAGTAAAAATTAAACAGAGTGTACTACTTTTTTACTTTCAGTGTGGTGTTCTAAAGGCTATGGATCATTAAAAATACTGCATTATTTATGTGGCTGTATAATAAAATGACAATTACTATGCACTTGTGCTATTGGGCTAAATTGAAATGTTAAACATAATAATCCATTCACTCACTAGAAAGGGTCAATGACTAGTCTTACACTTAACATTGAGCATCTCACTGATCTGCATGATTAAACAATTGTTAATTTTCCTACTGCATTTGGTCTGGAAGATTAATCTCTTTATTAACTTTCTAAAAATAAGTTTCTATTACAGAAATCTTGGTACTTTATTAGAAATGTGCCTGCTTGTGCATCTAATATTTTATCTTCTCAGATTTCATCTCAAGACCTTGCATTAATTGGTATGTAACATAAGATATGAAGGGTTCTCATTCTGAAAAATGATGGATCACATTAGAAATATTCAGGGAATGGGAGAAGAGAAATTGAGATGGATGAATCAGTATTACTGGCATATCAGATCTGTGGTTTTGGTGTGTTTTGTATGTGAGAGAACGGCTACTAGCATGTATAGGACTACATTTCTTCATATATGTTTTGGTAGTCCCATATGAAAAGATTTTTGAGGAAAAAAGGCGTATTTCTAGCTTGGCGTTATCTTGCTGTTGTAGCCAAAGGTCTCAGTCTAAACCAGGGCCCTAAGATGTGAAGCTGTAGGAATAAAATTCTCCCATCTCTGAAGTGGTGCTGTCCAAAGGAACTGAAAAAGACATAACTGAAATGTGGGATGGAGATGGAAAAAGCAAAAAAGCACAGAGAGGCAAGGTCAATTTGTAAGAAAGGTAAGATTTTGTATTGGTTTAGAACTGGATTTCACTGACTTTCAGAACAGATTTATGGAAGTGAAAAGATTTATGCCAAGTTCATTGTCTTCCAGGAGTGTCATGTAAGTCTTAAGGCTTCTGTCATCATTTGATTGCTTCACAGGATTTTTTGTTTGGTGTTGTTTTGGGAGGTTTTTTTCTACAGCAAATAGAACAACTCCCAGAATCTAATAAGGGATTAAATTTCAGTACGAGTGCCTCCTGCTGTAAAGTTCCACCTGTGTTTTTAAGATCCTACAGCTTGTCTTGGATTTACTAGCAAAATCAAGAAGAGAGCAAATGAGAAGAAAATAGTCTTTCAGAATATTTGTGTGTAGTGCGTTGACCCTGGCTGGATGCCAGACACTCACCAAAGCCACTTATCCCTCCCCTTTGCAACCAGAGAGGGAAGAGAAAATATGAAGGGTTCATGAGATGAGATAAGGACTGGGAGAGATCGCTCATCAAATACTGTCATGGGCAAAACAGACGCAGGTTATGGAAATTAATTGAATTTACTGCTAACGAAATCAAAGCAGAATAATTAGAAGTAAAATAAATCTTAAAAACACCTTTCCCCCTCTCCTCCCTCGTTCCCAAGCTTTACTGATGCCTAAAGATCTTTTTGTTTTTATCTATTTCTCATATATTTGTAGCTTTGTAGATTTTTAATACCTAGTTTTATAGCCTCTAGCAGGCTTGTTAAGCAGGCTCTAGCTTATTACCCTTTTTCACACTTTAGAACAGTAGCTATGTCACATTCTTGAAATTCTGTTTAGTCTTATTTTCAAGAAAAGAAATCCTAACAAGGACACTCTGTTTTGCACTAGAACTTAAGAGACATAACAAGAAATAGGGAAAAGAAGCCGCTGGAGCAACTCCAAGGGGCTGACCCAAGGGTGGGTTGCTGGGGCAACTGGTCTCTTACAGGATATACCTCCTAGATATACTTATAAATTAACCTTATAAAAATTGTAGAAATCCTGTACCACACATGTGCATATCTATGTTTTGTGCACCTGAAAGTTTTCATTAAAGATCTGCTTTTTATACTACTACTTTAATATAGTTTGGAAAAGTTTTTCCTCTGATTTCAGGCAACATTACTCGCTTTCTCACAATGGTACAGGGAGACAGGGAATGGGGGTTACAATCAGTTCATCACAAGTTCTTCCTGCTGCTGCTCAGGGAGAGGAGTCCTTCTCCTGCTTCAGCGCGGGGTGCCTCCCACAGGAGATAAGTTTTCCACAAACTTTTCTAGCATGAGTCCATCCCATGGGCAACAGTCCTCCATANATGAGTCCATCCCATGGGCAACAGTCCTCCATAAACTGCTCCAATGTGGGTCATTCTTCCATGGAGAGTAGACCTTTAGATGCAGCCTACTCCAGTGTGAGTCCCCCACAGGATTATAAGTCCTTCCAGGAAACCAGCTCCAGTGTGGGCTCCTCCCTCCACAGGTGTGCAGGACCCAGCCAAGAACCTGTTTCAGCACAAGTCTCCCCCAGCTTTCTTTCAGGTGTCCACCTCCTCCAGCATGGGGCTGCTTCATGGGCTGCAGGTGGA